>SOPF01018838.1:0-61453 GCA_012979155.1 Hypericum perforatum
AAATTCTGCTTTCTTCTTGCCATCTAAGTTAACATGCTCACTCAAGGGTAAAGGTGATAAATCCAATGGAGTTGAAGGATTAAAACCATAGACAAGCTCAAATGGCGAGAATTGGGTAGCAGAATGAACTGATCTATTGTAAGCAAATTCAACATGTGGCAAACAATCTTCCCAAGTCTTAATGTTATGCTTAATGAGTGCTCTCAAAAGTGTAGACAAAGTCCTATTAACAACCTCAGTTTGACCATTGACGAGGGTGATTTTTGTGCCAACAAACAAACACCCATTGCAATGATAGTGAAGTAGAGTATCGAACCACGAGGAACTAGTTTAGACTACCTTTTTGGTTAAATAGCTAGTTTAGGACAAAATGAATGAAAAAGATCTCCTAAATCTAAACCTATGAATGATTAATCACTTTCAGATTTGTGTGATTTGTGGCATGTTGAGCTCGGCCTGGTGTGCACCAGCTATGCTTGGCGTATGCGAAGTCTCTCGGATCGGCATGATTGGCGTGCACCAATGGTGTTGGCGTACGCCAACTCTCTTGTTTTTGGACTGTTAGCATATGCCAATGAGGGCTGGCGTGCACCAATTATGCAAGCAGAAGCAAAACAGTTTACTGGTTTAACTAATTAAACTGAGATTTAGCAACTTAAAACACAAAAGTGAGTAAGGTACACTTAAAACCAATGTAACCATTTGATTCAGGGGGTTTATTATGTATGTGATATGGTCCGAGTGTTTCGAAGGCGACCAATCAACACTTTCGCGCTAGATTGGTCTAAATCGATACTTAACTAAGCTTAGAATGGCAAGATGTTCTTTCGTCCCCAAAAGCCAACTAAACTCAGCCAAGCACCAACTATGCATATCACTCAGTGGACAATCAATTACCAAGGAAGATCTCCCTCTCACAAGGTAACTAATCATCTAGTTAATTCGTCCGTTAATCCTATCTCCTCTCCGTCTCAAGAATTAACTAAGTTCATCATCTAGGTGGCCAATCCAGATTAAGCTTTAACCTAGGTGTATCACAAAGATTTTATCACAACCAATTAATCCTAAACCATTGTTAGTGGCTAGAACTAATAGTGATCATAATCTAAGTGATTCCATGATTAAGCATTAAGCTCATTAACTAGAACACAATCCTTAGCATGTTTAACCCTCTAAACCGTGGCTACATCTATAGTTTCAAGGCACCAAACTCACAAACACAATTACTCACACATATTTACAAAGAACAACATACATAAACAAGAACATACTTAAGCATAAACATGAACAAAAGGAAAGAGTTAAGGAGAAGGAAGCTTAATGATGTTCTTGAAGCTTTTCTTCCTCCTCCATCACGTTCCTCCCTCTTGGCAGAGAGTTTCTTACAATTTTGTGGCCTCCCCTGCCTCTACTCTCTGCCTACTAGTCTAATATAATGCACTTACACACAAATGCACACATTATTACATAAGTCCAAAGTCAAAAGTAAATAAAATGGTTTTTAATCTAAATATCCTAACAACTCACAAAAGATGTCCCCCATACATATTTCTTATCATCTTCTAAGGCCAAAACTCGAATGTCATGGCCCCCTCCTATATTTGCCATTGAAATGAGCAAGTGGGTTGGCCTAATTCTGTCTCTATCCGGGGTTGGCATACGCCACTTGACCCTAGCGTACGCCAGGTCTTTGGTTTTGCTTCATTGGCGTGCGCCAGAAGCCATTGGCATGCGCCATTCTTGCGTTTTGGACATTTTAGACTCCGAATTTGAAGATGCCTATTTGAGACAAAGTTGTAGCCCTGGATGTCGTCTTTCCAACGCCACCTCACTCGTCTAATTTGAACATAGGCTGCAAAAGTTATCATCATTTGAGTTATGAAAGGTCTTTCCTAGCGTACGCCAGGCTTATTGGCGTGTGCCAACTGTGCCAGATTTGCACTTCTTACCTTTGTGGCTTCCCTCTTATCTATGCATCTACGCATCTAGCTCGATTATCCTCCATTTCTCCTCAAATATGCTCCTAAACACAAGAAAATACAATGAGTAACGATAAACTCAACCAAAATATACAATGAACGAGAATTAACACTTTGACAACTAATAAGCAACTAAACCAACTATAAACACTAGAAAACTAGTACAAAAACACAAGTAATGAGTGTTTTCAACACTCATCACACCCCCACACTTGAATATTTGCTTGTCCACAAGCAAAACTCAAATGCGGACATATACAAACATATAAAAGAAAAGCACACAAAAAGGAAAAGACATGGCATAAAGAATTCGTAAAATGGCTCCCCTAAAAAATATCAGCTTAAGTCAAGAGAATATCCCTACATAGCTAGTTCATTAGCTTAATCACAAAACGAACGAATAGTTAGACTCTTCTACACTTAGTTGTTTAAACTAATATTAACACTATGTAAAAGACACTAGAACGTTAATCTCTAAGTGGTAAGAAATTCATCTCACTTATTATATAAGTAGGCAACTTCCTATCACTCGTATACTTAGCCAATATATTTCTAGGCATCCTACATCCTACTCAGCAATATCTTTGATCGTATAGTTGTTAATGCTCAGGAGGTCTTTATATCGGGTTATAATTGAGCTTATGTAACAGTGAGGTAAAAATTTGGATAGTGGCTAAACCACCCAATCCGAGGACATTACAAAAGTAACTAGTCACTCGTCTAATCTAGACACCCTCACTTAAAATAATTAAGCTCTCACCCATTTTTCCAATATTCTACGACTCTGAAGCTCGAGGTTATGCCAAGAATTCATGCTTTATTCACAACTTTCTTTTTGCACTTCTTTTCTTTGTTTTCTCTTTTTTTCTTTTTTTTACTAACACAATATTTAAAACACACTTTATTTATAATATAAACAAACTAAAATAACTTAGCATGTTCTAGGCATAAACTGAGCTTCTACACTTGGCCGCTCATTTTTCTGAAATTTCCACAACTTAAACCGTATCCATGAAGCTACCAACTAAACCCATACAATTCATCCTAATATCCTCGGATATGATGGTCAAAGGTAAGGAAGAACGGTAATTTAGGCTAGAAGTTGGTTACCTAGTCTATAATCAAGAAAAGGCTAGGCTCAAATTGGTTTAAAGCAATTGGAATTATAGGATTTTGTCTCTAAAGCTCTAGGCTCAAATGTCAAAGAAATGCCCCTGTTGTCTTCTAACTTCCGCACAACTAAGATTACGACAAGTAATAGTAGGATACCCTAATCAACTGACTTAGTATACACCTCATGAAAAGATTTGGAGACGGATGTCTCCTCCTTCGGCTCAAAGTACCTCACAAGGTTCGCACATTATCATTCTAGTCTAGTCTAAATAGCAAAATCACTAGTCTAAATAACTAAGTGTGAAGTTTCTACATATTCCTAAGCTTTGTGTTCGAGTTAAATTCCTAACTAATAAGGTGATAAGTCTTTAAACACAAGTTGAAAATTTTTGAGGGGGGTCAAATTTTGAAAAATTTATACCAAGTCTAAACCTAGACACTACAATTATTAATATACAAAGAAGATTCCTGAAGGGAACCCTCCCCCACACTTGAACGACATATTGTCCTCAAGGTGTCTGAAACACGCATACAAAAACACAAATATCACACAAAAATAAAAACACAATCATGCAAGTAATCAAAAGCAAAGACAAGCAAACAAACATGAGTAAACTGATAAATACAGCATCACACAAAGTCACAACTATAAACTAAAGAACAAAATTGAATAACATAACACATATATAAGAACAGAAAAATGAAAAATAATAATAATAATAAAATAAAAGAAAGAAAAAGGAACTCCCTGTCACTCGTCTGGTAATGGTCTCAGCTAGATCCTGCATCATCCACCATCATAGAAGTTGTTCTGGGCATTCGATAACATGTGCCAGAGGTTGGGGAGGCTTGGGCTTGTGACTTGTGGTTGAAAATTTCGGATGTGGGTGAGTTATGGCAAAAATCTGGGGATGTCCGAATTTATAGATTCAGATTCTACCCTACCTGGCGTATGCCAGCCATACTTGGCATGTGCCAGATTTTTGTGTTTGGCAGGTGGTGCATGCTTGGCTCCAGTGGCGTGCGCCAGGTCTTTAGCATTGGCAAAATAGGTGTACACCAACTTTACTAAAACACACAAAATTAACAATAATAATACAAACAAATTAACACACTTTATAATACAATCTACGCTAATTTTTTTTGGCTTTTATTTACGCTGCGTTCCTGGAAAGCTTGAAAACCAGACGCCCCATTCTGATGGGTCACAGATGCAACTTTGACTTTAGCAATTCACATAACTCTCAAATGGCATACCATGTAGAACTACCTTTCCTTGCGACCTTTTTGGCGTTAAGCCTAATCAAGTCACCAAGTAGTACCACGGTATGCTCATCTTATGATCTTGTGGTATTTTTGCTATAGTCACCTTCGTGTCCTAACTTCCTACTCCTAGGTACTCAATAATGTAACTTGTTGAGCACAACAATCATATAGGAGTAACTTTTTATCCCCTATTAATCGTGAAAATGCAGATATGTGCCAATCAACTAAAGAGTCAATAGCACTCGTGTTTATCGTGAGATTGAGAGGTGTTTTATTCTCACCCAAAACTAACCAGTCCCAACCAAGGTTGCGTGGTTGTAAAATATTATAGCAGGGTATTTTTCTACTTAACAAATCCAAAATTAAAGGTTTAGCAAACCTTCTTGGATCTTGAAGTCGAGGGTGAATATTATGGCAGATAACACTAGACTCTTCCGTAGACATGGCTTCTTCTTTTTGTTCCAAATCTTCAATATTCGCCAAATCCTTGGTTGAGCTACAGTGATGCAAAAAGCAATTAGCACTAGTCATAAGTTCGTCAACCTCCATTTTTGTGCTCTTTAAAAACTCTATCTCTTCTTTTTCTTCCTTTTTATCCTCATTCTTTTCATCCTCTAGTGGAAGTGCATTGGTATAAATAAGTGATCTCATTAGGGTCTCTTGGTACCAGTCCTCTGTTTCAAAATCCCAAAGACGACCCTTATTTTCAACACTGTATAGATCTTCAATGAATGACATTAGATTGATGTATGATGGTGGAGGAACATATGATTGTTCCTCTACTCTCAAGTCCATTTGCTCATTGTCATCCTCCACTTGCACTTCAATGTCTTCCTCTAAATGATGGACTAACTCAAATGGTTGAATAGAGAAGGAATCTTTTGCATATGCATTGGAGCAAATTTCATCTGAGTGAGCTTGCAATCTCTCAAAGGTTTGAGTTAATGCAGACAACTCCTCAAAATTTTTAAGCACTACTTCAAAATTTTCCATCATCTTCTCCATCCTTGTTTCTAACGAGTCCACTCTATCATCAAGGGGATCAGACCTAAAGGGTTGTACTTCTTCTTTGCAACTTGAGGAATAAGGATTTCCACTCCATGTTGGATCACTAATGGTGTCATGTTGCCCCTCGCTGTTAAGCACAAAATTTTCATAATCTGAGGAGGCTCCATGGGGTGTGTCGAACCAATATTCTTCACATTGATTTTTGTTATGTCCTAACCACCCGCACCACTCGCAAGTCCAAACTTGAGTTTGGTTTAGATTGAGTTCTCTTTGTTTTGCTTCCACCCATTTACGTGTATCCTCAACTTCATCTTTTAAAAACGAACTCCCTATTCCTTGGTACCAATGGTAACTAAAGGAATCCATCTCCTCAACCACTACAAAAACTAAAACTAATAAAGACTAAAAATAAAAATGTCCTAGTCCCAATTTGCTAACCTACTCAAATGTCCTTTGCCTAGTTCCAAGGTAATTGCGCCAATTGACGAAGGTGATTTTTGTGCCAACAAACAAACACCCATTGCAATGATAGTGAAGTAGAGTATCGAACTACGAGGAACTAGTTTAGACTACCTTTTTGGTTAGCTAGCTAGTTTAGAACAAAATAAATGAGAAAGATCTACCTAAATCTAAACCTACAAATGATTGATCACTTTCAGATTTGTGTGATTTGTGGCATGTTGAGCTCAACCTGGCGTATGCCAGCTATGCTTGGCGTATGCCAAGTCTCTCGGATCGGCTTGATTGGCGTGCACCAATGGTGTTGGCATACGCCAACTCTCTTGTTTTTGGATTGTTAGCGTATGCCAATGAGGGCTGGCGTGCGCCAATTATGCAGCAGAAGCAAAACAGTTTACTGGTTTAACTAACTAAACTAAGATTTAGCAACTTAAAACATAAAAAAGAGTAAGGTACACTTAAAACCAATGTAACCATTTGATTCAGGGGGTCTATTACGTATGTGATATGGTTCGAGTGTTTTGAAGGCGACCAATCTACACTTTCGTGCTAGATTGGTCTAAATCGATACTTAACTAAGCTTAGAATGGCAAGATGTTCTTTTGACCCTAAAAGCCAACTAAACTCAGCCAAGCACCAACTATGCATATCACTCAGTGGACAATCAATTACCAAGGAAGATCTCTCTCTCACAAGATAACTAATCATCTAGTTAATTCGTCCGTTAATCCTATCTCCTCTCGGTCTCAAGAATTAACTAAGTTCATCATCTAGGTGGCCAATCCAGATTAAGCTTTAACCTAGGTGTATCACAAAGATTTTATCATAGTCAATTAATCCTAAACCATTGTCAGAGGCTAGAACTAATAGTGATCATAATCTAAGTGATTCCATGATTAAGCATTAAGCTCATTAACTAGAACACAATCCTTAGCATGTTTCACCCTCTAAACCGTGGCTACATCTATGGTTTCAAGGCACCAAACTCACAAACACAATTACTCACACATATTTACAAAGAACAACATACATAAACAAGAACATACTTAAGCATAAACATGAACAAAAGGAAAGAGTTAAGGAGAAGGAAGCTTAATGATGTTCTTGAAGTATTTCTTCCTCCTCCATCACGTTCCTCCCTCTTGGCAGAGAGTTTCTTACAATTTTGTGGCCTCCCCTGCCTCTACTCTCTGCCTACTAGTCTAATGTAATGCACTTACACACAAATGCACACATTATTACATAAGTCCAAAGTCAAAAGTAAATAAAATGGTTTTTAATCTAAATATCCTAACAATTCACAAAAGATGTCCCCATACATGTTTCTTATCATCTTCTAAGGCTAAAACTTGAATGGCATGGCTCCCTCCAATGTTTGCCATTGAAATGAGCAAGTGGGTTGGCCTAATTCTGTCTCTGTTCAGGGTTGGCATACGCTACTTGACCCTGGCGTACGCCAGGTCTTTGGTTTTGCTTCATTGGCGTACGCTAGAAGCCACTAGCATGCGCTATTCTTGCATTTTGGACCTTTTAGACTCCGGTTTTAAAGATGCCTATTTGAGACAAAGTTGTAGCCCTGGATGTCTTCTTTCCAACGCCACCTGACTAGTCTCATTTGGACATAAGATGCAAAAGTTATAATTATTTGAGTTGTAAAAGGTCTTTCCTGGCGTACGCCAGGCTTATTTGCGTGCGCCAACTGTGCCAGATTTGCACTTCTTGCCTTCGTGGCTTCCCTCTTGTCCATGCATCTGTGCGTCTAGCTCGATCGTCCTCCATTTCTCCTCAAATATGCTCCTAAACACAAGAAAATACAATGAGTAATGATAAATTCAACCAAAATATACAATGAACGAGAATTAACACTTTGACAACTAATAAGCAACTAAACCAACTATAAACACTAGAAAACTAATACAAAATAAACAAAAGTAATGAGTGTTTTCGACACTCATCAACCATCAGTTTGTGGATGACAAGTAGTAGAAAATAGTAACTTAGTACCTAACTTGCACCACAAGGTCTTCCAAAAATAACTTAAGAACTTTGCATCCCTATCTGAAATGATAGTTCTAGGCATGCCATGCAACCTAACAACTTCTTTAAAGAACAAATCAGCAATGTTTGAAGCATCATCAGTTTTGTGACATGGAATAAAATGTGCCATCTTAGAAAACCTATCTACCACCACAAAGATTAAATCTCTTCCACGTTTAGTTCTAGGCAGTCCTAACACAAAATCCATAGAGATATCAATCCAAGGCACACTAGGTATAGGTAGAGGGGTGTATAAACTGTAGGGTTTTACCTTTGACTTGGCTTGCTTGCATATGATACAACGTCTACAAACTCGTTCTATGTCCCTCTTCATGTGTGGCCAATAGAAGTGATCTTGTAGCATTGCCAAAGTCTTTGCAATTCTGAAGTGCCCCATCAATCCACCTCCATGTGCCTCTTGAATTAGCAATTCTCGTATAGAACAATTAGGCACATAAAGTTTGTTTTCACGAAATAGATAACCTTTATTCTGAAAGAATTTACCACTTGCACTCTTCTCCGTGGCTCGGAATAGGTCACCAAAATTAGTGTCTTCAACACACAACTCTTTAATATGTTCAAAACCAATTAGTTTAGCATCAAGAGTTGAGATTAAGGCAAACCTTCGCGATAGTGCATCAGCCACTACATTCTCCTTACCTTTCTTGTAACGAATGACATAAGGAAATGTTTCTATGAACTCCACCCATCGTGCATGCCTCTTGTTCAACTTCTTTTGCCCCTTCAAGTGTTTCAATGACTCATGATTAGTGTGAATCACGAACTCCTTGGGCCACAAGTAATGCTGCCATGTCTCCAATATCCGGATCAATGCGTACAACTCTTTGTCATAGGTTGGATAATTTAGAGTTGCTCCGCTTAACTTCTCACTAAAATAGGCAACTGGACGTCCATCTTGCATGAGTACAGCGCCAATTCCTACACCAGATGCATCACACTTAACTTCAAACATTTTAGAAAAATTAGGTAAAGCTAGTAAAGGGGCATTTGTCAACTTCCCTTTTAGTGTTTGAAAAGCCTTTTCTTGAGCTTCTCCCCAGCTAAATCCAACGCTTTTCTTGATGACTTCGGTGAGTGGTGCGGCTATAGTGCTAAAATCTTTCACAAATCTTCGGTAAAAGCTAGCAAGTCCATGGAAACTTTGGACATTTGCAACGTTTGTGGGACTTGGCCACTAACAACAAAACCCAAGAATACAAGCTTATCCGTGCAAAAGGTGCACTTCTTTAGGTTAGCATATAATTGATCTGCACGTAATGCATCTAAAACACACTTCAAATGCTCAACATGATCTTTAATGCTCTTGCTATATATGAGTATATCATCAAAGTAAACAACCACAAACTTCCTAATGAATGGACATAAAACATGATTCATAAGGCGCATGAATGTGCTAGGTGCATTAGATAACCCAAAAGGCATAACCATCCATTCATACAAACCATACTTTGTTTTAAATGTTGTTTTCCACTTATCACCTTCTTTCATGCGAATTTGATGGTAACCACTCTTTAAATCAATCTTTAAAAACATGCAAGAACCATGTAACTCATCTAGCATGTCATCTAAGCGAGGAATATGGTGACGATATTTTACCGTAATGTTGTTGATGGCTCGGCAATCAACACACATCCTCCATGATCCATCCTTCTTTGGCACAAGTAGGACTGGAACAGCACATGGACTCATGCTTTCTCTCACGTACCCTTTCTCTAAAAGCTCGTTTACTTGTCTATCAAGTTCTTTTGTCTCCTCTGGGTTGCTTCTATATGCTGGACGATTTGGGATTGTTGCTCCCGGGACAAAATCAATTTGATGCTCAATTCCCCTTATAGGTGGCAAACCTGTTGGTAATTCATTGGGGAACACATCTTCATAATTCTGCAAAAGAGATTTAACCATGCTTGGCAATTGTGACTCAAGCTCGTTAGTAACTAAAAGTGTCTCCCTATACCAAAGTAAGATCATTGACTTCTTTTCAAAACATGCTTGTTTAAGCTTACTTGCTCTCACATAGTAACTTCTTTTCCAATCCTCGGACTTTCTCTTAATGGCCGTTTTATATTCTATTTTTTTGGCTTCTTTTGATCTCTCAATTGTTTCGTCTCTTTTGGCCGTCTTTGTTTTCTGTTTTTCGACTTCTTCTCTCCTCTCTTCTTTCTTTTTCTTGTCACGCTCTCTTTTCTCATCACTCTCTAGTTGTAATATCTTTTGATCCTCACAAACTTGTGATGGTGATAAGGGTGCCAACATGATCACTCTCTTCTTGAGCATGAATGTGTACTTGTTGGTGTAGCCATTATGATGTACTTTCCTATCAAACTGCCACGGCCTTCCTAGCAATAGATGACCAGCTTGCATTGGCACAACATCGCACTTTACTTCATCCTCATAGTTGCCAATGCGGAATGTTACCAAAACTTGCTTCATCACTCGCACTTCTCCACTATTATTCAGCCATTGTAGTTTATAGGGTTTATGGTGCTTTTCAGTAAGTAACCCTAACTTCTCTACCATGGTAGTGCTTGCAACATTTGCACAACTTCCTCCATCTATAATGACACTATACACCTTGCCTTGCACATAACACCTTGTATGAAAGATATTCTCTCTTTGAGCAATATTAGCTTCTTCTTTCACTTGAGTGCTCAATGCTCTCTTACTTACAAGAGTAAGTTTTTCAATAGCTCCATACTCCTCGGATACATCCTCCAATGAAGGCAAACTCTCATGCTCCGAATCATCCTCTTCAGTTTCAATCTCTCCACTTTCTCTAATCACCATTGCTTGCTTATTATGACAATGACTTGAGATATGCCTTCTTCCTTGACATTTAAAGCACTTGATGTCTTGGTTTCTTGGTGGAGTGACTTCCACTTTCTTTTGAGTATTGGCTTGTGAACTCTCGGATCTTCGCTCTACTTTGGTTACTTGAGGCTTGTGAAACCTTTTCGAGTAGTTTGGTTTCCAAGTAGAACTTGATAAAGCTCTTGCTTCTCTTCCTCCTCTCTTCAGCTGCTTTTCAACCTTTGTTGCCATATGCACTAGTTCCTCCAACTCCACATAATGTTGCAACTCAACTTTGTCTTGAATTTCAGGATTGAGTCCATTCAAGAACCTTGCCATTGTGACTTCTCTATCTTCATCTACATCAGCTCGTATCATGGCCATCTCCATCTGCTTGTAATACTCTTGAACACTCATACTTCCTTGCCTCATTCCTTGTAACTTCTTGTAAAGCTCTCTATAGTAGTGATTTGGAACAAACCTTTTTCTCATCACCACCTTCATCTCCTCCCAAGTAGCTATAGGGTGCTCTCTATTTCGCCTCCTGCTTGTCACAAGTTGATCCCACCAAGTTATAGCATAATCAGTGAACTCAGTGATAGCAAGTGTTACCTTTCTTGCTTCAGAGTGTTTATGGCAATCAAACACGAACTCAATCTTCTTTTCCCACTATAAGTAAGATTCTGGATCAGCACGACCAGCAAAGGAAGGTATCTTGAGTTTGATACTTCCCATGTTGTCTTCTCTCCTTGGTCTTGCTTCTCTAGCTTCTCTCGGTTGGTGTTCAACCCTCGGCCTCCTATAGTTTCTCATGGATCTTACATCCTCTTCTCGATCAGAATCTTCTCCACTTGAGCCTCCTAGAGGAGCCCTCCTCCTAGGTGCACAAACTTCTCCTCCAAGCGTGTCATCCCAAGGTGCCAACCTTTGGGGTGCTTGTACTCCTCTCCTTGGTAGTTGGGTATTGCATGAATTCTCCATCGTATTCATGCGTTCTTGCAATGGCTCAAGCTCTTCTCGCATTACATGCTGAAACCTCCCTATCAACGCTTCCGTATAGACCTTAAGGTCCACATCAGCCAAGGTGCATTGCCTATCTTCTTCGTTTCCTTGAGACATAGTGCTGCAAGAAAGAAAATTAGTTAGTTACAAATATGGCCTCACAAGTTCACTCCCTTACGTGTTTACTCTCAATGTAAGGTGCACTCAAGTTCACTCGTGTTTGCACTCAATTATTGGCTTTTCTCTCTAAGGTACTCGCATACTCTTGCCTTTTCCTCTCGTGATACTTGTATGTTCTTACTAAAGCTAGGGCAGCCTTGCTTGAACTATGCATTTCACAAATCAAACAGAATGTAAACGTTCCCCTTTAGCCTTTCTTCTCTTGCTTTTTCCTCTTTAGTCTTGCTCGCCTTTTTATTCAGCTTGCAAACTTCTTCTTTTGGTGTTGGCTGCATCTTTGTCTTTCCTCTTTGGTGTGCGCTCCTATTTTGGTCTTGCCTTGGCCTCCAAATCAGGTGCGTACTTCTTTCTTTTCCTCTTCAAGTCTGCGTCCTTCTTTCCTTCTTTTCTTTCTTTCCCGTTTGGTTTTGAGCCTGCTTCCTCTTTTGGTTTGCGCATTCCTCTTTAGTTTTGCGAAAGACTATTTGGGCGTGCGAACCTAATTTGGTTTGCTTGGCCTATTTAGCTCTCTCTCTTTTCTTTTCTTTCCTTTTTTTTCCTTTTTTTCTTTTCTTTTCTTTTTTCTTTTCTTTTCTTTTCTTTTCTGTTTTGCTCACTCGTTTTCTTTCTTTTCTCTCCTCTCGGCCAGCAAAGAAGCTCACGGGTTAGCAAACGAATTAAGACCAACAAAAACACACGGATAGGAACCTAAAGTAACACGCAAAGCTCTGATACCAAATGATATGAATCTCAGTGGAAAGATTCACAATACGGACCTATGCTACTTTAGGATGGAAATCAGATCACAACTCACAACGAATACGCAAGAACCAAGGCACAATCTGACCTTAACTCCACGCAAGTATCCTATGAACCTTGACCTAAAAGTCGTATCACGCCACAAACGGGGATGGACAATCCGTTTGATAAGTGAAAGAACTATTCTAGCTAAGACGACTCGCAAGCCTGATCAAGAACACACAAGAGTATCAACTCTCTCTAAACATGCCGAATGCTATGTTATGAATATCAATAATGGTCTGACGTTTTATTGCATAAGGATACCTTTATATAGGCTCCAAAGTCTCAAAATAACCCTAAACAATCTAACTCCTAAAGAGGAGTTCTTATTCTGGCTGAAATAAACATATTCCCGAATAGGGTTATTCTGGCCGAATTAACAAAGGAAACTAAATAAGAATGAAACTAAGCATGTTTTAGGAAGTCTAAAAGCGTGTATCTTATTCCTAAACAAGTCATAGTTGCTGGAATATAGTTTCCTGATCAAGCTAAGACTTAACTAAATAATAAGCTAGCTTCCGAAATAGGGAGATTCCTTGCATCCAAAGGAATATCACGTGCATGCTTGCATGCTAAGCTTCTAGAAGGATGCCAATAAGGTGCACGGGCTTAGCATGGTCGTCCTTGGGCTTGCTTGTGTCAACTTGAGTCCAAAAACCTTGAATGAATCCATTGAGTTCAGATTGAAGTTTCTTGGCTCTTGTTCTCGTGATCGGCCCAATAGGTACTTGCATTGCTCCATGCTCGTTGTTGGATGGTCTCACATCACGTTTACCATAACAGAAGCCAAAACCAAAACCAAAACATAACATAAACCAATTTTCTTAATCCAACGAAGCAAATTTCAATTAGTTTCATAATTAACGTTTTATACCTGAATCCGTAAAGAACATTAATCTATTCTTTAACCAAAACAAAAATGTAGATGATGTCAACAAAAGAAAATGATAAATACACACCGAACACTTAGCATAAACCAAGGCAAGGGTTCGACGCAAAATGAATCCTAAAAAACAAAACAGTCAGAAAACATTATTCCAATCATGCATGCCACGATTTCATGGGATTTTTTATCCTCCCATCCCTTTTCTGATTAACTTGATAGCTAGGGCTTTTTAATCCTTCCGTCCTGATGCGATAAATCTCAGGTATAAAGTACATGCAAGAGAACACGATCGCTCAAGTAATATAGTGATAACTAAGATCGTCTCCACAGGGACAGATGAATCAATTCTCTAAGTACTAGATTATGAATTCTCAATCCTCATCTAAGCAATTGAAATCGAGTGATTGAGTTGATATTTCTAATCCTATGAATAAGATTGCGTTTGAATCTAGAGTTTTCAATCCTAAACCCTAACAACAATATCTAAGCAAATGAAATGAAACAAAACGAACAGAACGAAATAAACAGATGCAAACTCGTCCTATAAACTAAGGTTGTCAATCTTAATTCTATGTACACGATATGAATCAATCACACATTAAATAATCAAGCAATTGAATGAAAAGACAAATCTTGATTACGAATTATGAAAATACCGCGTTGATTGAAGATCCAAATCATTGATTATAATCCTTGAAGTAAAATGAAAGTAATAAAACCTAAAAGCTATGACTCTTGCGTGAAAACTGGCCAAGAATGTCTTTAACCTAATTTTCAAGCCCTTATATAGGTGAGCCAAGGTTCCTAATCAAAAAGAGACCTAAACTAAGCTAAACAGGTGAAATTCGTCACCCCAGCGTTCGCTGATTCAAATTCTGTAACCCCCAGCATATGCTGGGGTTGCCCAGTGTATGCTGGGTCTGTCTGCCACAAATCACAAAACTCAAAACATTAAAGTTGTAGATCCAGGTGTCACGGATCTTCACATCTTAGAATCACTCAATTCAAAGTTCGTAAGAGAAAGTTATGGGTTTTCTAACAAACGTCGACTGATTGAGCCTAAACCGTTCTTCGTTTTACATGATCTCTACCTCGATCGTCCTACTCTCCACATTTGCTCAAATACCTACAAAACACATAAAACTTGATAGGCATCCGCTTTTCAACTAAACACACAAAATATACTAAACAACTAACTAAATATGACCTAACCGACCTAAAACACGACTAGACATTATGCTAAACATAATAAATTGTGTGTATGTTTATGCACACATCACACCTCCACACTTACTTCTTTGCTTGTCCTCAAGTAAAGCACATCAAAAGAACTAACTAAATGGTACCCTCAAAGTTGAAACCCTCGTCACAAGATGACCCCACGGTCACATAGATCACACACCCAAACACAACGAATAAAAATCACATAGACATCAATCATTTAGCCCAGCTTTTGCACCAAGCATTCTAAACTAGAGGGTTGACCACTCGTAGAGTTGGATCAATGTCATCTCATATATATATGGTAGTTAACTATCCTATCACTCGCATACATGTTTGGGCCAAAGAATGTTAGACATCATACAAAAATATAATCAAGCCAAAATAGAATGCATCATCAGAGGGACTTTTCTTGGGCTATAACGGGGCTGACGGTAAAGGTGAGGATATATAAGTATGGATAGTAGCTAAACCCCCCCCAATTCGAGGAGCTATACAAATACATTTTTACTCTCGTCTATTCTACGTATCTCACTCTATGTCTAAATGCTCATCCCAATGTACCCCATATCCTAAAGACCAATTGTTCTTGACTTGCTCCATTATTCTTTGTGCTTTTTTTCACAATCATTCTTTTCTTTCCACTTTCCTTGATTTTTCACTTTTGCCTTTCCAACTTTCCACTTCCATTTTTCTTTTCATTCTTCTTCCATTTTCTTCTTTTCTTTTTCTAACACAAGGTTTCTTTCTTTCTCTTTTGCTAACATAACAACTCAAGTCTTTACATTTTTTGCTAGTCTTCATCTACCCGTTATCCCCACTTAATTGTCCTACCTAAGCTATACTACCATATGACCCTTACAACTTTCCCAAAAAAATGTGATCCTAATGGTTTCTCGGACTGATAGTCAAAGGTGGGAAAATGGTTAAATATAGGTTGTATAGTGGTTTATGTATAGTATTTCAATGAATAGGCTCAAGCTCAATGGGTTGAACAAGGGGTTTGAATAAGGATTTCGGTTCTAAAGCTCTTGGTTTGCAGAAAAAATTGCCCTCGATGCACTCTGCCCTGACAAATTATGCTAAGTAATCATCTAATACACTCATTGCCTAGATTGTATAGGCACCTCATGAATGAATGAGAATGGTTGTTCTCTCCTTCGGCTCAAAATCTTCACAAGGTCACTCGTCAAATTCTCTAGTCTAGCCTACTAGATATGACGACTAACCTAAATGACTAAGGGTGAGGATGCTAAATGTTCCCACTCATTCTACTCAAGTTTGATTCCTAACATGACATGGGGTGTCTAGCTTTTAACAAAAGATCAAAAATTGATGGGTACTTCATCAGTTACACAAGACTCAACCACTTCAATCAAAAACACATGTCACACACAAAAAAGGACTTGATTGCATGCACATTGTAGTTAAAAGCAAAAACATACCAAGTACACCCCCACACTTATCAAACATATTGTCCTCAATGTGTGGAGGCATACTACCCATAATAAACAAAACAAAAATTTTAAAAAACAAACAAACACAAAAGACGAATAAATGAGAAGAGAAACAGATAGCTTGATCAAGGTTGCGAAGGAGGTGGCGGTGGAAGTGGTAGTGTTTTGAGTTTCTAACAGTCACTGGCTCTGCACTTTTCAGTGTTGTTTGCATCCAAACTTTGTAGCATGGCTCCTCTCAACCTGTCTAACCTACCATAAATGAAACTAAAATACATTTTTTTCGAGGGTGACACTATATATATTCCTCTAGAAACCCACAAACTTAGGGAAACTCGGACAAGTGATGCTAAATATAAAATTAATAAGTGTAGGAAAAGAGAGAGGATAATTGTAGTTCTAATTTAATATCGTTAGCTTAATGAGATCTTAACTGATTACCAAGATCCAGGATCATCAAGATCTTCCCATGAGCCTTGTGGGTCAATATGCTGAGCCAGGTATACCTGCAAGCACTCTTTGTTCACCTTGGATTTTGCTTTGGTGTCATTATTGCGCATTCGGACTCTTGGCAATTTTTCTCCCTGTTTGTGAGTAAAAGATGTAGATATAATATCAGGTAATTTATTATCCCTACTCAAGTAAGCATACCTCAAGTGACCAGGTGGTGGTTTACGCTCTAATTTTGGTAGTGGGATGGTGCATGGTTCTAATGTGGACCATGATGTATCATCTAGTTTAGGTAATTCAGCTGTGTGCACCCATGCCACTTGCTCTCTAATTTTTGGCCCATCCACTTTCATTGCAATTCCTGCATGACCTCTAGTTAGCTCTCAAGATGAGCTTCTACACTGTGTTTAGCCATCAACTTATCAACAATATCGATCTGGTAGCAATCGTCTTTTGTGGTCAGGAACTTGGCTGCCTTAAATACATTAAAGACTACCTCTTCCCTACTAACTTTGAACTGTAGCTCCCCTTTCTCGACATCAATACTTATTTTTGAAGTGGCTAAAAATGGACGCCCAAGGAGGAGAGAAACGTCTTCATCTTCTGGCATCTCCATGATAATAAAGTCCAGTAGAAAGATTAAGGTATCAACCTTCACAAGTACATGCTCAACTATCCGTTTTGGTCTAGCGACTGATCAATCTGCAAGCTGAAGCACTACTGAAGTTTCCTTCATATCCCCTAAATCAAGCTTCTTGAATATCGAGAAAGGCATAAAATTTACATTAGAGCTAAGGTCAATTAGTGTCTTCTTGAATGTCTCATCCCCAATAGAGCAAGGAATGGTGAAGCTACCTGGATCATTTATTTTATGAGGTAAATCTTGGCTCAAAACTGTACTACAATCCCTGGCAAGCGGGATAACCTCGAAATCATCAATATTCTTCTTCTTCGTAAGGAATTCCTTGATCCATTTTCTATAGGTTGGCATTTGTTCAAAAGCATCAAGTAGTGGAATGTTGATGTGCAAGTTTTTGAATAACTCCAGAAACTTCTTGTAGCTAGGATGAGTTACTTGCTTCTGCAGTCTTTGTGGGAAAGGTGGTAGAGAGTATTTTCTTTTTAGTATTGGTTTTGTAGAATCTACTATGAGTTTATCTTCCTCTATGCTCACCTTCTTTGTTGAAGATTTCACTGCTGGGGTAGCTGTATTCTTTTTTAGATCTAGCCCACTCCGAGTTATGATAGCCTTGTAGTACTCCTGTCTAGTAGGAGGAGCTTCAGTGTTGCTTGGAAGTGTGTTGACTGTCTTGCATTCAATTATGCTGCTAACTGGCCAATTTGTACCTCCAAATTTTTTATCGTGGCTTCATGGCTCAGCACTTACTTCCTCAACTCATCTTCACTCTGGCAATCCTACGGAGGTGGTCCCTGTTGTGGCTGAGGTACCTATTAACATGCATTATTTTTCCATGAAAAATTTGAGTGGTTTCTCCAACTAGGATTATATGTAGTAGATATGGATCATTATTTGCATTACCTAAATAATTAATAGATTTAGCAATAAGAGAATAATTATTAGTACCATATGGACCAGTGTAGATTTTGTAGACCTGAGCAGGTGGCGCAGATGGTGGTGCATATGTGGCTTGGACTAACAGTGTAAGAGTTGCCACCTGTGCTTTGAGCACAGTGATCTCATTATTGTCCTGTACATTAGCCTCTTTCTTTCTCTATACCCGATCTCCCTACTCATGATTGTTGGTGGCCATGGCTTCAATGATGCATAAACCTTTAGCTTCGTCCTTGGCCATCAAAGCACCTCCAACTACTGCATCCAGGTTGATTTGAACTTGTGGCTCACATCTGTTATAGAATATTTGGATGAGTATCTAATCCAGGATGTGATGATGTGGGCAGTCATGGAGTAGCCTCTTGTAGCGATGCCATGTCTCATGTAGAGATTCGCCACCCTGTTGCTTGAACTGAGAAATCTTGTTGCATAATTGGGTGATCTTACCTAGCGGGTAGTACTTCTCTAAAAATTTGTCTGCGAGCTCGTCCCATGTGGTAAAGGCGCTTATAGGAAATGCATCCACCCACTCTTTAGCATCATCCTTAGGCTTTGCTTAAACAATCACAATTTGATGGCATCTGTTGAGACATCATTGTACTTGACTACCTAAAAGCTATGACTCTTGCATAAAAATTGGCCAAGAATGTCTTTAACCTAATTTTCAAACCCTTATATTGGTGAGCTAAGGTTCCTAATCAAAAAGAGACCTAAACCAAGCTAAACATGTGAAATTTGCCACCTCAACGTTCACTGATTCAAATTCCGTAACCCCCCAACGTATGCTAGGGTTGCCCAGCATATGCTAAATCCGTCTACTACAAATCACAAAACTCAAAACATCAAACTTGTAGATTTAGGTATCGCGGATCTTCTTGTCTTAGAATCACTCAATTCGGAGTTCATATGAGAAAGTTATGGATTTTCTAACAAACGTCGACAGATTGAGCCTACACCGTTCTTCATTCTACATGATTTCTACCTCAATCGTCCTACACTTCGCATTCGTTCCAATAACTACTAAATACATAAAATTTGATAGACACTTGCTTCTCAACTAAACACACAAAACATACTAAACAACTAACTAAATACGACCTAACTGACCTAAAACACAGCTAGACATTATGCTAAACATAACGAATTATGTGTATGTTTATGCATACATCACATTTTTTTTCGATTAACTTAATAAACTGAATATTATTTATCCTTAAGCCTCGGTTTACAAAAAACTCAATAAATTGAATATAAAAAAATCATGACAATCACAGTTGACGAACCTGGGTTTCTGATTAACTTAATTAATCCAATTTAATTTGGAGTTTACAACCTTAATAGTCTAGCATGACAGGCTCTTGATACCATTTGTTAGGATTTATATAAACTGTAATCTATAACCCAAAGATCTCATGTAAATTATTAAGATCAACTAAATGCAAAAGCGTACCTGAATCCATAGCGAAGAACGTAATCACGGAAGACAGGTTGGCCTTCCGAGTTATGACAAACCTCAGAAAATTCCTTCAGTTCTTTCTGACCTAATCTCAATAGGAAGAGCAATGTAGCGGCTTGTCTAACCCAGGGACCATGATCCTAATTTATAAGAGGAAACCCCTAATTTCCGTAATAATGGTTTTGCCCATAACAAAACCTTAATTTTCCTTATGTCTCTACACATTAAAGGTCCACACCCTATTAGATACATTAAAGCCCAAAACTTATTTGACCATTTTTAAGTAGGCTTAACCGGACATGACACCCTATTACATAATTATTTCACATATAAGTCCAACGTTGGATGATCTTTGGAATATTGTCAAAAGCATTCAAGAAGAAAAGGCAGAAGAGTGTTTTAATATTGGATGATCTTTGGAGTCAATTTGATCCCGATGAAATTGCCCATCAATTCAAGGGCTTGCAAGTTGATTCTGACGACCAGATCGTTAAATATTTGTCGGAGGATGTCTTGCCAACAGATGATGATGTTGGAACCTCTTTCAAAAGAAGAATCTTGGCGCTTCTTTACTGACATGTTGGGAAACTATGCAATTCTGTCATTGGAAGTACAACACACCGCAAAACTGGTTGCTGACGAATGTGCTGGTTTACCTCTTGGATTGGTAACTTTGACCGGAAGTATGAGGGGCAATCGATGATATCAGGGATTGGAGGAGTGTTTTGAAGCAACTCAAAGACTTGAGGATTGTGCCACTCAAGAAGAAAGATATGGTGTTCACAATTTTGAATTTGAGCTTTGACCGGTTGAGATATCCGGAATTACAGGAATGCTTTTTGTATTGTTCGCTATTTCTAGAAGACTCTGAAATACCGAGGTGGAAGTTGATACATTTCTTGGTCAACTACAATAATCAAAGGTCTGACTAGTAGAAAGGCTCAAGTGGATAGAGTGCATGCTTTGTTTAATAAGCTGGAAAATGTCAGCTTGTTGCAAGGTGTTCAGGATATAAACTCAAAATCATATGGCTTGTTTCTAGGTGTTCAAAATGCATGTGTCAAAATGCATGACCTTGTCCGTAATATGGCGATAAGAAATAGTCCCAAAGCCATGGTGGAAGTTGGGAAGCAACTAAGAGAGTTGCCCCATGCAAGATGGCCAACAGATCTTACAAGAGCTTCTTTCATAGGTAACACATTGAGGCTATTCCTGAGGCCTACTCACCATCATGTCCTGCGCTCTCATCTTTGTTATTGTTCGAAAATGAAAGACTGAGAGACATTGGAAATGGTTTCTTCACACACATGTTGGGACTCAGAATTCTTGATCTTTCAGAGACATGCATATCTATTTTGTCTAATTCTGTATCTAACTTGGTGAATCTCACTTCATTGTTACTGCATTCGTGCGCGTACCTACATCATATACCCTCTTTAGCAACCTTGAGTAAGCTACAAGAGCTGGATCTCTCAGGATGCTTTGAATTGGAACAAGTGCCTGCTGGCCTGGAGTTCTTGTCCAATCTGAAGTACCTTGACTTGACTAATACAGGTATAAAGGGTTTACCAGATGGGCTCTTTTCTAATAATCTGTCTAATCTTGAGTATCTTGGTCTTTCCTATTGCTCACCACTCAATGAGACTAGCATGTTGTGGCCAGCTGGACTATCTATGTTGTCATCTACAAAGCCCACGTTACTTTATTGGGATGTGACCGATAATGTCCAACGGCTATCTCCAAGCAACTATTCGATTATGGTTAGAGAATATTTCTTTTATTCTACGGACGGTCGTGAGAAGGTGGTTGTGTATTATGGATGTGATATTGGTGAAGGAGGAGAATTATTTGCATCCCCCTCCTCAGGATTTGATGTTGCGCGTATTCGCTCTTGCCTTTCCTTGACGAGCTTAGATAAGTTCCACTGTGCTGATAATGGAGGGGTGGGCAGTGGAAGAGAAGTTGACTTTGATGGTTGCGACAATTTAGAATGTCTAATCTCACCATCTTATGTTCCTTTTCCATCCAATATAGTAAACTATGTCGTGAAGCTAACTTTGAGATGGTTGCACAACTTGAGATTCTTGATTCACATAGCCCAGCCATTGTTGTCACACGATGTGTTTTCCTGCCTTAGAGTGCTTCGAATTGTCAAGTGCCCAAGAATTCAAAGCTTATTCACTTTTGAATTACTGACCAACCTATGAAATCTGGAAGAGATTTATGTGGAGGATTGCGATGGGATTGAGGAGATAATAGCGGACAGAGGGATCGAAGGAGCAATGGCCAAGTCATCATTGCTATTGGGTGAAGCAAGCAACAGCAGTAGCCACGCCGACAATGAGAAAGCAGAATTTATCAGCCTTCCAAAGTTAAGAGTCTTTAAATTGTGGGTCTACCACAGCCGAAGAGCATTTGTAGTAGAAAGATGACTTATGCTTCTTTGGAAGAAATCTGGTTTTGGGGATGTCCGAGGCTAAAGAGGATTCCTTTCTATATAGTTCAGCTTGACAATGGAAGACTATTTGCTCTTCCTTCTCTCAAGAAAATTACAATATCCAGGGATGAACAAGACGGGTGGAATTCGGTGGAGTTTGACTACAAGGATGTCCTTGGACCCTTAATTCACATTGAACTTTTCTGGTGACATTTTGAGTATTTAGATAATTTTTGCATTTTGTTCTAGCCTTGTGATATTTGACATTGTTGAGATGGTAATATACATGGAATTGAATTTTTGACAAATGACAAAAATAAGTATTCGTGTGAATGCTTTTTTTTATTGGGAAAAGTACAATTTTAGTACCCGTGGTTTCACAGTTTTTGACATATAATCCTCTCATTTAAAAACAACCAAACGAGTCCTAATGTTATCATCAAAGTTTTACTTTTAAGCTCGGGGGCCTTTCCAAGCCTAAAATTCACTTTGAACCTAATCATTTTTTACAATTTAGTCCCGACTATTTAGTATATTTTAAAAATACCCCATTTGAAGAGAGGTCGGAAGAGAATTAGAGGAGGGGCAGAAGAGGGGTAGGAGGAGGAGGAAGATATGGTGGAAGGGAGGAGGAAGGATGGAGGGAAAAGAGGAGAGGGGGAGGAGGGACGGAGGGGGATGAAGAGGGGCAAAAAGGGGGAGGAGAAAGGCAGAGGGTGAGGGGAGGGCGGAGGAGGGGGAGGAAGAGTGGAGGAGGAGGGCGGAGGAGGGAGAGGAGGGGGAAGAAGATGGAAAAAAAATTATAAGGGGATTTTTGAAATATAATAATAAGTCGGGACTAAAATGTAAAAAAAAAGATTAGATTAGGAGTGAATTTAGGTTCGGAAAACCCCTCAGACTAAAAATAAAACTCTGATGCTAACATCAGGACTCGTTTGGTTGTTTTTAAACGATAGGATTATATGTCAAAAACCATAAAATCATAGGTACTAAAATTGTACTTTTCCCTTTTTATTTTTCTGAGAAAAAGAATTAACAATTCAAATTTTTATCACAACGGTGAAAAAAAAATGTAAGAGAAGTGAAAAAAAGACTTTCAATTTCCAAACTATTGTATTGCTTCTAGTGAAATAAGCATACCATGCACGTTCGTCTTGATTCTGCATTGTCCTTAACTCCTTATTGTACTTCCATCCCTTGAAGCCTCTCAAACTCGTAAATTATTCACTCATTTTATGTGCCTGTGCAATCAATAAATGTTTCCTAAAATTTATGATTGGTTAAGATACATTACCACCAAATGACATAATAAATATGGGCATTTACACAATTTAATTATGTAACATATGAATTATTTTATGTAATAAATATAGAATATCATAAATTTAGAAATAAATTATGAAGGTTATTAAACCTTAAAACAGTGAATGATTTTTGTCAAATAAATGCACATTTTAATTTGGAGTTTAATGCTGATTGTTACAATTTGTAAAATCTCATATTAATCACACAAATTATTTATGCTGATTAAAATACTCTTTGAATTATCATTTTATTTACACATAATTGTTCCATTTTTTCAACAATCGCCCATTATTTCAAATATTTTCTTCTTATATACGTAGAAGAAAAATTTGAAATAGTTTTCTGAGTAGATATAAAGATGCAAGTGCATTGACTCTGGTATCTCACAGATTATGAACCATACCTTAGATTTATAGAGAAGTTATACAAGTGTCATGATGATGTTATCTTAACTTCTATGAATCATGATCACTATTTTGTATACACGAACCCTATAAATCACATTTCACCCATACAGTTCTCGTCGTTTGTGCTGTTTTATGCTAAATCAGCCATGTGCACAGTCTGGTAATTCCTGATTGCTACAAAGATTTAGCCATAATTTCATACGAGTGGCTCCACTCGACACTCATATAGGTGACTCATCAAGTGTATATTGCACTTTATATACTACCCTTTAGCTTAGGGCTATGAGATTTATTAAAAGCATGCAGCTTAGCATACCACACTGCAATCTAGTTCTCTTACACTCACATCATAGAAAAGAGACCAAATTTTAGTACTAGAGTGATTAACTCGTGACTTGTGGCTACCCATATGAACCTTCTTCATCGGATCTCTAATCACAAAGGTTGGGTTCCCATCACCGTTAATCTAGCAATTAGGCTTAAGTCTCATTTCCCTTGGTGTTTACACATCCTTTTTATAAGGATTATGTCAGTAGATTGATCAGATTTACTACGACGTCACACTGGATATTAATCCATATTTTTTTATGCTTAACCACATTAACCAATTATATTAGTTTTTTCATTGAAAATTTTATTTCAGGCTATAAACTTTGTCTTTTATTGACTATCTCAATCCATCAACACTAATAGTGTCGGTAATATTCTTAGAGGAATATTCATCAAAATTCTCGACCAAAGTAATCTCTGACTTCTTAGTAGTTAATAACTACTATGGTTAATTAGGTTTATCTTTTTATATCATATCACATCCAAGGTGACCACATGTTTATTTTATCTCATTGAATTTCAATCATCATCATTGTATTTTCTTAACACAATAGATATCCACAAATTCATCCAAATACTAAATATTAGGGTCACGAGAATATGATCTCAAGCTCGATATTCTTAGAATATAATCATCACATGGATCTCTATTTTTAATGGAGTTTGTCTCAAATTATAATCATCACGTAGAATTCTCAAAAATAGCAGCAATTGTCGATAATAGGCTTGTTTAACCCTCACTATTTCAACTCATCGATTTAAAATTAGCAATTGTCAAATAACAAATTTAACTTATCAAATCATAGCTTTCATCAAGCGTATATAACATGGACCAAATTAGACAATATAATTTGTAATAATCATAACCACTATTAATTGAATAGCACGTCTTCAATAAACAAGTAAATATTTGTCAAATAATTTATGTCACATTCATTCTCATTAAAAATCATAAATGACTGTCTTTCAATTTCTAATAAAATAATCACAAATCTTATATTTCACTCTATCACACGGTAGCAATTTATAATGCCGATATGAACATATTGCCATCTATTTTCAAGTTTTTTTCAAACGGTCATTCAATAATCACCATTATATTATTATAGTATGTAAGGAGATTGGATTATATATTTCAATAACGATCACTTTAATCCAAACCTTGACGTACTAGACTTTTGGATCATTCCACTACTTAAGCTTTTTATGTCCATAAAATCGTCGTCCATGACATATTAATTACCTTCTTTGTGAGAGTGAACTCTCATCTCCATTCAATAATATCTCAAACACAATGCAAACGTTAATTTGATCAAATATATACTTAATTAAGTACCGATATTTGTAATCATAAAAATATAAGAAGTAATTAAACCAAGTAACACCCATCATGGTTAGTACATGCATCGCTACTTCTTTAGCGTTCACACATATAACTTTTTTTTGTAGAAAAACAGATAAATAGTCCACTACATAATGTCTTAACTCTTCATTTTTTTTCGAAGTGCAATAACATTATGAACAAACGAGACTTCTAATCAATCTCTTGGCATTTATAAAATTATATCACCAGAATAAGTTATATATAAAACAGAAAAAATGCATGACGCAATTGAATTAGTCCACGATTAATATACGGCAACCCCAGGTTCCAATAGTTTAAAAACCATTCTTAATTTCACTAAAGACACTTTTTCATAAAGAAAATTCGGTGGCCCACAGACAAAACAAATATAATCACAAATAAAATAAACTCGTAAATTTCAGATGTACCTCTTAATTAGGCGACTCTTTTCTTGAGCCTAGTGGGTAAAAACCACGGCCTCGATCCACCTTCTACTCTTAATAAGCCATCCTTGTGGCGTAGTCTATAATACCAACTTGTGGTGTAGTCTATAATACCAACTAAAAATAGTTCTTCAGATTGTTAGAAAATTTGGTGAAATAAAAACAAAAGATTGATCCGAGTCACGTCGAGAATGTTGTCCTTAAAAATTATTTTATTGGTATATGTAGTTCTCCAGAATTAAACAGATCTTTTCGAGTTCAAACAAACACGGATAATCAAAGAACTAACGAGATCAAATATAACTACTCGGGATTAAAAAATGGAGCAATAGGTTTTACTAAAATGTTTCTACACTTTTTTTGGTGTTATTCTTTTCTTTTCTCTCAGATGTATATAAAAAAAATATCCAAAAGGCAAAATAAATATGAGCATTTACACAATTAAATTGTGTAACATATGAATTATTTTATGTAATAAATATGGAATGTAAGGTTATTAAACATTAAAATAATAAATTAATTTTTTCAAATAAATACTCATTTTTAATTTGGAGTTTAATGTTGATTATTACAATTTTGTACCATCTCACATTAATCACACAAATTATTTATATTAATTAAAATATCTTTTAAATTATCATTTTACTCACACATAATTGCTCATTTTTCCGAAATAAATGTCATTCAGCAGACGAAGAGTGGGTTGACTGTGCTTTTAGAATATTGTGGTTGGAACCCTTTTCACATCCGGGGAGACGAAGAGAGGGTTGACGATGAAATGTCCCCAGTAGCCGGATTTGAGAGGTTTCCGGGTATGCATTGGGTGTCGGTTGATGGTGATAGAACAGTGTTATGGATCAAACGGTGAAAGACATGGATGGGACAATATATGGTTCGTGAAAGGGCTAACTCTCCGGAAGAACGTAGTCACATTTGGTCTCCCAGGGATGCAAGTTACATATTGAGAAGATGCAATGTAACCAAATCTGCCCCCTTTATTTTTATCTCATTGACATGGGTGGTTTGCTTATTTTTTTAGTTCTGCCTTGAATCAGGGAACAAGAAAAGATGTCGTCCTCTGCAACAAAGATGGAACTTAAAACCCTGGCATTAGCAGGAATGACCGGGTTGAAGCTTTAACAACTTGTCAACGTAAAACTCCATGCTGATGGAGCGTAGGGCGAGAGGGGAGGTCCAAGTGTTGCCTGTCTTCTACAAGGTTGACCCTGAAGAAGTAGCCCACTTTGGAAGGAGCGTTCGGGTATTCATTCAAGAAGCACGAAAAGAGTTTCACTGTCAAGGGACCGGTGCGTGGAAGCAGGGTCTGTTGGAGATCCTACAACCGAACTTCCTAGAATACGCTCACAAACGAACCCAACAACAACAAACTCACGAACGTTGGAAGCCAAACAATAACAAGGCTAAGGCAAGAGAAGAGACTCACAATTTGGTAATCCGATTCGATCAATGATTTACGTCCGGGGGCTTACTAAGCTAGGAGGAGAGATTCACTAGATATGAGCTCTAACCTCTTTACAATGGAGATAGAGCTCAACAAATGTAGTAACTTGACAACAATGATGGTTTTACAAGGTATTTATAGAGGCAAGAAAAACACTAGGTTTTTAGGACGGCCAGGGGCATTTTTGTCCACCAAAATGTCCTCTTTCAGGAATGGTTGGCGGACGCCAAACATATGGCGCACGCCAAAAATCTTACAGGGGATTTCCTCGGACTTGCTTTGGCGTACGCCATCCTCTTGGCATACTCCATGTAACTTGCAGGCAACTTGGTTGGCGTACGCCATCTCCTCAATTTCAGCCTTGTTTTGCAACTTCGTCGCTCGAACACAGGCTCCATACCTTAACAATCTCCCACCTAAAGACTGACCTCATCTCGCTTGTTCTTTGTCACATGAACACCTATCACTCGGTGTTGCTCCTCATCCTCACTCAGTTGGTTGGTACGCCAGCCTCTTTTCATCATTCAACAAGGCCAGTCGATGCCATGTCGAGCCTCAGCTTCTCCAAGATCACCACCATGGTAAACATATCTGTGGAATTTTTTTTTTCTGTTGATCTTGTCAAGCTTTAAGATCTTCTCTTTAACAAGTTGTTAGATGTAGTGCTACTTCAAGCTAATATACTTCATTCTTGTATGGAAAGTCGGGTTTTTCACCAAATGAATTGCACTTTTACTATCACAATAAAGCACACTCCCAATTTGCTCCTATCCTAACTCTGCCAAGAAGTTTTGCAACCACACTATCTCTTTGCTAGCTTCCGCCACTGCCATGTACTCTGCTTATGAGGTTGACAAAGTAACAAGCTTCTACAACTTGGATGACCAAGATATTGTAGTATCTCCAAGTGTGAACACAAAGCCCATTGTGCTCTTAAATCCATCCTGGTCATTCAATCCTAAATTCATATCGATAATAACCCGTCAATCTTACATCTTTACCCTTAAAGCAAAGAGCTCTATCCTTGGTACCTTGTAAGTATCATAGGATCCACTTGACAGCTATCTAATGTTGCTCACCTGGGTTACTCATGAACCGACTCACCACTCCTACTACATGAGCTATGTCGGGTCTTGTGCATACCATCACATATATCAAACTTCTGACAGCCGATGCATATGGAGTCTTCTTCATATGGGCTTTCTCCACCTCACTCCTACGCACGTCTTTCTTTAACAAGTTGAAATGCCTACCTAAGAGAGTCATCATAGACTTGACTTCATGCATACTAAATTACTTCAACATCTTCTCGATGTACTCAGCTTGAGAAAGGAAAAGCTTACCCAATTTCCTATCTCTCTTGATCATCATACCAAGAATTCGCTTTGCCTCACCCAAATCCTTCATAGCAAACCTCTGACAATTGCTTCTTCAAATCTCTCACCTCTTGAGCACTTGCTCCAACAATCAACATGTCATCCATATAGAGTAAGAAAATGATATAGCCAATGTTGAGCATCTTCACATAGCAACAATGATCTGCCTTACACCGTATGAAGTTTCTTCTTGCATGAATCTATCAAACTTCTTATACCATTGCCTCCGGGCTTGCTTCAACTCATAGAGGCTCTTCTTCAAATGACATACAAGCTTCTCACTACCCTTTGACAAATAGCCTTCTGGTTGCTCCACGTAAATCTTTGCATCAAGATCATCATGGAAAAATGCTGTCTTGACATCTATTTACTCTAGCAAGAGGTTCTCGGCCACCACCATAGTTAACACCATCCGGATAGTGGAGTAGATTTTTTAGAGCTCTCCCTCTCTGCAAGTGACGGAGAAGGATCTAAAACCAGAGTCGATGGAGGTTGAATCTGAGTTAAAGAGGGAAGCGAAGAGTAGGTTTGGAGTAGATTTTTCAAGCTATCCATTTATTAAAAGAGTACATAAATGATTATAGGTTTTTTTACTAGTAGATTGAAAATAGTTTTTCTCTTTCATTATTTCTTTACAAATGTAGCACATATAACTAAAAAAATAAAATGAGATTGACCCTTTATTTATAGAATTTTAGAATGATCTTTAGTGAAATAAATTGGAAAATTTATAAACTATGTCAATTAGATTATTGTCTGCAAACTTATTTAAAAAATTAGTAACAATGTAAAAAATATTTGAATAGAATGGTAAAAGATAAAACAAAAATTATTCATTTGATATCCGTTGGCTCGATCCAAGGATATCAATTTAGTCCGACTATATTCAGATGGACAGAGGAACATTTTCTTGTTATGGTTAGAGCTAACCAAAAATCTAGTACTTTGATGGAGATTTATCTGAAATCCTTTGATACTGGTCGGATGGTGAGTTATCTTGTTTGATTATTTACTTATTATTTGTGAATTTGTGTGCGTTATTTGTGTTTCTGAGAGTTCTCCCTCCATGCAAGTGTCGAAAAAGAATCTGAAACCAGAGTCGATGGACGTTTTGTTAGAGATAAAGAGTCAAACGAAGAGTAGATTTGTAGTAGATTTTTCAAGCTTGTCTATTTGTTAAAAGAGTAGATAAATAATTATAGGTAAACTAAAAACATAAAATGATATTGACCCTTATTAATAGAATTTTAGAATAATTTTTAGTCAAATAAATTTAAAATTTTTGCAAGCTATGTCAATTAGATTATTGGCTGCAAATTTATTTATAAAATTAGTAATAATGTAAAAAATATTGGAATAGAATTGTAAAAGATAAAACAAAAATTGTTCATTTGATATCTATCTGCTCGGTCCAATGATATCAATTCAGTTTGTCCATATTCAGATTGACAGAGGAACATTTTCTTGATATGGTTAGAGCTAACCAAAAATTTGGCACTCTTATCGAGATTTATTTGAAATCCCTTGATACTGGTCACATGGTGAGTTATCTTGTTCGATTATCTTACTTATTAATGTTATTTTGTGTGTGTTATTTGTGTTTCTCAGAGCTCTCCCTCTCTGCAAGAGACGGAGAAGGATATGAAATTAGAGCCGATGGAAGTATCTGAGATAAAGTGGGAAGAGAGAATAGATTTGGAGTAGATTTTCAAGCTATCCATTTGTTAAAAGAGTAGATAAATGATTATAGGGATAGTTATGATTTTACTAGTAGATTGAAAATAGTTTTTATCTTTCATTATTTCTTTACAAAGGTAGCATATTTAACTAAAAAAGGAAATGATATTGACCATGAATTATAGAAGTTTAGAATGATTTTCAATCATATAAATTAAAAAAATTTGTAAACTACGTTAGTTAGATTATTGGGTGCAATATTATTCATAAAATTATTAAGAGTGTAAAAATTGTTGGAAGAGAACGGTAAAAGATAAAACAAAAATTATTCATTTGATATCTGTCTGCTCGATCCAAGGATATCAATTTAGTCTATCCATATTCAAATTGATATAGGAACATTTTCTTGATATGGTTAGAGCTAACCAAAAATCTAGTACTCTTATCGAGATTTATTTGAAATCTCTTGATATTGGTCTCATGGAGAGTTATCTTGTTGGGTTATCTTACTTATTATTTGTGATTTTGTCCGCATTATTTGTGTTTTTGAGAGCTCTCCCTCTCTGCAAGTGATGGAGAAGGATCTGAAATGAGAGTCGATAGAGGTTGTATCTGAGATAAAGAAGGAAGCAAAGAATAGATTTGGAATAGATTTTCAAGCTATCCATTTGCTAAAAGAGTAGATAAATGATTATAGGGATAGTTATGTTTTTACTAGTAGATTGAAAATAGTTTTTCTCTTTCATTATTTCTTTATAAACGTAGCACATTTAACTAAAAAAAGAAATGAGATTCTCCATTAATTATAGAATTTTATAATGAATTTTAGTTATATAAATTAGAAATTTTATAAACTATGTCAATTAGATTATTGGCTCCAATATTATTTATAAAATTTTAGTAACAATGTAAAAAATATTGGAATAGAATGGTAAAAGATAAAACAAAAAGTATTCATTTGATATCCGTGGGCTCAATCCAAGGACATCAATTCAGTCTGTCTATATTAAGGTGGACAAAGGATCATTTTCTTGATATGGTTAGAGATAATCGAAAATCAGGTACTCTGATAGAGATTTATTTGAAATTCCTTGATACTGGTCTCATGGTGAGTTATCTTGTTCGATTATTTTACTAGTTTTTTTAGAATAAGAAATTTCATTCATTTATAATAAGCCATCTGGCATCTACAAAATGCAGCTATGGAAAAACAATAAATACACTTCAGCCCCTTTGCTATGGTACTTCCCAATCTAGATCTGGCAATGGATGGGAGCGATAATCCATCTTTCGTGAAGATCTCTTCCAGAAATGGAGTAGTTTTCCATTAGTGACCATGCAGTATACCATAGAGCTAAACAAAAGTAGAGATCCAAATAGAACTAAAACAACTGGAAAAACAACAAATAACCAAAACAAACTCTCACAAGGGGAGACGAAAACTCTCACAAGGAGAGACTCACTCCGTTATTCAACGAAAGAAGCAGGACAAAATAAAATAAAAGAGTTTGGCCGTAGCCAAAACCTTAATAACAAACAAACGCACGGACAAAATAAACAGAAAGAAAAACAAAAGCAAACGGCGAACAGTGTTTTTAAAGAGTCGTGGAAGCAGCATTCAGGGACTGGCCTGCCATGGAAGGTGAAGAGCAAAGGGTGAAGAGCAAGGGGGAGGCCGGCCCGATATGAGCCTCCCCCCTACCTGGGGTTATCTACCTGGAAGCTAAGAAACGGCTAGGTTTTTTAAGAGAGAGAGATTAAAAAGCTCTTATATAGTCGATTATTTTACTAGTTATTTGTGATTTTGTGTGCGTTATTTATGTTTTTTTAGAGATCTACCTCTCTGCAAGTGACAGAGAAAGATGTGAAATCAGAGGCGATAAAAGGTGTATCTGAGATAAAGAGGGAAGCCAAGAATATATTTGGAGTAGATTTTTCAAGCTATATTTTGGTAAAAGAGTACATAAATGATTATATGGATAGTTATGTTTTTACTAATAGATTGAAAATAGTTTTTCTCTTTTATTATTTTTTTTACAAACTCCAGAATTATTTTTGGTCACATCAATTAGAAAATTTTGTAAACTATGTCAATTAGATTATTGGCTTCAATATTATTTATAGAATTAGTAACAATGTTAAAAATATTGGAAAAGAATGGTAAAAGATAAATCAAAAATGAGATTGATTTATAAAATTTTAGAATGATTCTTTGTTTGACATAAAGAGGGAAGTGACGAGTAGATTTGGAGTAGTTTTTTCAAGTTATTTGTTTGGTAAAAGAGTAGATAAATGATTTTAGGGATTGTTATGTTTTTACTAGTAAATTTAAAATAATTTTTCTGTTTCATTAATTTTTACAAACATAGCACATTTAACTAAGACAAAAAAAATTAGATTGATTATAAAATTTTATAATGATTTTTTGTGACACAAATTAGAAATTTTGTAAATTACGTTAATCATATTATTGGCTACAAAATTATTTATAAAATTAGCAACAATGTAAAAGCTATTGGAATAGAATGTTAAAAAATTAAATAAAAATATTTTATTTAAAAAATTCCAGAAGTTTTTCTCTTTGAAAAAATAAGAATGGTACATTTATCAATTTAATTTATTGAATTATTACATTTTGCCTTCAATCCAATGGTTTGTATAATATGGGCAGCGAATATATTTAGAATTAGTATGAAAAATTGTCAGAAAATTAACACGAGGTATTTATAAAATTAATTTGTTCAATGTGAAGCAACCTTTTGAAACTGCATGAGTAATGGTACCTAAAATTAGACCTCTAGGAAACATGAAAAACATAGGCTCACAATAGTCGAGAAAGATAATTAATTCTTTAGAGTGATCCTCCTGATTCTTTATTTCTCTATTAATTTTTTTTTTGAGATTGAGATGTATGGTTCGATGATTTTAATATGCTATTATAAGTCTTTTGGATTTTAATATAAAATAATCGTAGCCAATTGTTGTTCTCATAATTTAATACGATGGAAAAGTGAGATGAGTTTCATTTAAAAAAAATATTCTTATTATTTAGGAGAGAAGAGATAGAAGGAAATTATTTGGATCCAATTTGAAGGTAAACCCTATGAACAAGAACAATAAAATTAACTAAGCAGTTACATAATCATACATGGTTATACTCATTGAAACATAAACTGTTATTTTTTTGTGCGTAATTAACAAATAATTATGAATTTAATTAAGTTTAATTAAAACACAAATTAAGCAAATTAAATTCTGCTTACTTGTTGAAGCGACGTCCTGTGCGGTCCCACAACGTCGTTGATGAGTTACTGGTCAAAGTCCGATCATGAACGAATCGAATCGGAGCCTAAATCCCATTATTGGACCTATTCGTAAATCTATGGAAACTTTTAGTGACTAAACTGTAAATTTCTTCTCTGAGTGGAATCTAAGAGTGGCAAATTACATTTCAGTCACCCGAGATTTTGTATTTATAGACAAAAGTCCTGACTACATCACCCACCACGCAACGGCATGTGGCGCCACATGGTAGCCTACATATGGCCATGACATGGTCACACGTTAGTGCTTACGTCAGCACTGACGTGGCCACACGTTGGTGCTAATATCAGTATTGACGTGGCTTCTCGAGTAGCAGCTGACGTCATGCTGATGTCAGCCCAATTAATGGGCTGGGTCAGTTCATTGACCGGCCCAATGAACAGGCCCAATGGGCCTTGTCCAACAATCTCCTACTCATCCATTATTAATCACTATCAACAATGGATGAAATTTGGGCCCAGAAGTCCACCAGATTACTACTCAGATATTATTGACCACAGTCAACAATGTATAGATAACATTGTTTATATAGGCGATCGTGCGACTAGCACATGTTGAGTTCGTTGAGCTAAAATTCAGAAGCACTGACACACGAGCTAACTGAATAGTAGCATTTTGACATCTCATATATAATAAAGTGTGCTTTTACCCCAGAACTCATGTCACATTCCATTGTTCATACAATGATTTTAAATAATTTTATTCGTGTCCACTATTGTACTTTTCAATACAATAGGTGCACCTGAACAACGAATCTCAAAATGTGATGGACAGAGTTCCTTCTCCTTTAACTATATTCTTTCCATAATAATTTAGCCTGCTTTTCTAATTAGCCCTGCTAGGTCGAATTAATATGTCATAACCTTTTCATGGACTAACTAAGCTAGCAGCACTAAATCATACTTCCAGAATATGTTTAGGATCTTAAGGGAAAACTTTGGGAACCCATAGTTCTCGAAATGTGGTCTCACACTAGGGATTGTGAAATCAATGAATATTTTCATCTCATCCTGTGGTCGAACAGCACACAAGATACTCATTCTTGTGTTATGGTATTGATTCCATTTTAACACCATACTAGAGTCGTAGTCACCACTTAACTCTAGGCTTTAAGACAGACGGTATGATAAATTCCACTTAAATTTATCATATGGATTATAGAAAATCCAAATATAGTAACTCCTTACTGTATTCCATTACTAATCTTGTTCTCTTAACAAGACGGCATTATCACTGTAGGATATTGTGTAACTAAAATATCCAACATCTGTATCATCTCAATTAAGAATCAATAAATTTGACTCCCACTGAGGTAAACACCTGTGTGAGTAGGCTACTTTTCTGTCTGACATGTTATGTAAGATTTTCATATTGCCAAAAACAAAACTTATACATTTATTAATAAAACCGTCGCAAACCTAATGACTTTACATATTTCTCAAACACTTCTCGAGATAATGCTTTGGTCATTGGGTCTGCAACCATATCTTGTGTAGATATGTGTTCCATACACAACTCTTTGTTTTTCACTAAACTTCTAACAAAATGAAATTTAATGTCTATATGTTTAGCTCTACTATGGTAACGCGGATCCTTAGTAAAAGCTATAGTCGCTTTGTTCTTGTAGAATAAACACACTGGTTCCACAGAGTTAATCAGGGACAGATGATTCAAGAATCTCTTCAGCCATACCGCTTCCTGTGCAGCATGAGCTGAAGCTACATATTTGGCTTCCATCATTGAGAGGGATATGCAAGTCTGTTTCTTGCTGCTCCATGAAATAGAAGCCCTTCCCAACAGGAAACTTGCTGCTCCATGAAATAGAAGCCCTTCCCAACAGGAAAACAATGCCTGATGTAGACTTTTTCTTGTCCAAATCACCTCCTTAATCAGCATCAGTATATCCCTTCAGCTTTAAGTCTCTGTCTTGATAACATAGAGAATATTCTATAGTGGTATTTAGATATTTTATAATTCCCTTAATGGCTATCTAGTGAGTCATACCAAGGTTGGATTGGTATCTACTTACAATGCCCATAGCATAGCAGATATTAGGTCTCGTACATAATATTTCGTACATGAGACATCCTACCGCATTGGCATAAGGCATCTTTTCCATATTCCTTATTTGCTCAGCTATTTTTGGACATGAATCTTTGTTCAAATTATGACCTTTAATTAATAGAACATACTTAGGATTACTCTTATTACAATTGAAACATTCTACTACTTTACGAATATATGTCTCTTGTAAAAGAGACAATATTCTTTTCAAATGATTCCTCGAAATCTTAATTCCGAGTATATAATCAACTTCTCCCATGTCTTTAATATCAAAATTGGAAGAAAACCAATTTTTGATTTCGACAAGTAGTCCCATGTCATTTGAGGCTAAGAGAATGTCATCAACATATAAAATGATGATGACAAATTTCTTACCTGATCGCTTAACATACACACAATGATCTTCGTCTATCATAACAAAACTATTTGACATGATAGTATTATGAAAGCAAATATACCATTGTCTAGAAGATTGCTTAAGGCCATAAATTGATCTAATCAATTTGCAAACCTTTTGGTCGTAGCCTTTTTAGATATAGCCCTCTGGCTAAATCATATAGATTTCTTCATCCAATTCTCTGTGGAGAAAAGCAATCTAAACATCCATCTGATGTAATTCTAGATTCATGTTAGCAAGATTTACCTTAGGCCCCATTACAACCCAATGAAAAGACCCCTCGATCATTAGCAACCATTGCAACTTTTAGATAACGCTGAGTAGGATGTAGGATGCTTTGAGTATATTAATCTGTATGCGAGTGATAGAAAGTTAACCATACAGATTATATGAGTGAAACACTTTTCTATCCTCGTGAGTTCAACCTTCTAGTGTCTTTTATGTAGAGTTAACACTTGTTTAAATAATTGAGTGCTGAGGTGCCTACTAGTTCGTTGTGCTTTGTGTTATGGATTGATGAACTAACTTAGATTATGATTTGATTGTGATGCGAGATAATGTTTTTGAGGGAAGTTAAGTGTTGATCTATTCATGCCATGTCTTTACTTTGTTATGTGTTTGTTTGTTCTTATTTGATTTTTTTTTTGGTTTTTGTCCGCATTTTAAGTTTTTGCTTGGGAACAAGCAAAGATTCAAGTGTGGGGGTGTGATGTGTGTCAAAAACACTCATTATTTGTATCATTTTAGTAGATCGTTCTTAGTATTTTAGGTTGATTTAGTTGTGTTTTAGTTGTCATAGTGTTAGTTTTCGTTCGTTGTGTGTTTATATTAAGTTTTTAGGAGCATATTCGAGGAGAAGTGAAGGACGATCAAGCGAACACACAAAGCCAAGGACAAGAGGAAAGTCGCAAAGCCAAGGAATGTAATACATGGTTATCTGGCACACGCCAAGCATACATGGTGCATGCCAAGTAGCCGTTACTCGAACGACATTTCAATCAGACGACCATTCATACTTGGAAAAGCAAAAACGCGAAGGCTGGCGCATGCCAGGTGCATCTGGCGTATGCTAGACCAAATGGACAGAAGTAAAATAAAGCTGAGTGTTGGACAAACAAAGTTGAGACTTGACAAGGGCAGTTTAGAGCTTTGTGAAGGAAGGGGACAAGTTGGTAGACCATTTTTTAGATATTTTGGGTTAGATATTTTAGTAGATAAGTTAGATTAGATATTTAGTTTACTTTTCCATTACTTAGTTAGTATATAAGCTAGTTTTGCTTTGTAAACTAAAAAAGACGAGGTGGACCACAAAAGAGACCATAATTATGGACCAAAATAGATGTAAATATTGTTTTTTGGTTGAAAAACGTGGACTTGAAGTGGGGGAGCTTGGAGTCTTGATAATTCTCCATTCCTTTCTCCTTTTGTCTATGTTTATGCCTATTATGTCAAATATTAGTATGTGTGAGTAGTTGTATGAGTTTGGTGCCTTGTTACCTTTGATGTAGCCATTGATATGAGTTGTGTATGTTCATGTATGTGTTCTTATCAATGTGCTTGATCCTATTGCTTAGACTTGCTTGATCACCAAGCATAAGTAGCTAGTCAAAACTTAAGACCAAAAGGAGATAGAATTGATGGATAGGTTGATTCGATGATTAGTACTCTTGCTAGGAGAGAAATCTCCTTGGTAACCTACTGATTGTCCTTGGAGTGGAGCTTATAGTTGGTGTTTAACTTAGTTTAGTTGGTTGGTGGGGTCAAAAGAATATATCTAACCTTCTAAGCTTGGTTAAGTAGCAATTTAGACTCATCGTGCACGAAAGTGTGGTTGAGGTTGCCTTTGATTCACTCGGACCACATCACATACACTCAGACCCCTCTTTATCTTATGGTTATATTGTTGGTTTAGGCACCTTGCTCATTATTAGTTCTTAAGTTGTTAATATTCTATTTTATAAACAAACCTTGCTTATGTTAGTTGACCTTTATATCCAATCTTTAGAGTTTAAATCACAAGTGTTCAATAACGAACTTCATAATCTGATCCTAATTTAATAAGTAAACCTTAGAGTAGGACAAAAAACTCAGTCTCTATGGATTGACAAAACTCGTACTTACTCATTTGTAATCTGCTGCAAGTCTGCTGATAACTTAGCGTACGCCAGCCATAGTTGGCGTACGCCAGGTCTGTTTGTTCGAGAGCTTTTGGCTCGTGCCTTGTATAGTTGGCGTGCACCAGAGTTCAAGTTAGTGAAAGGTTGAAAAGCTGGCACACGCCACCCTTAGTTAGCATACGCCAAAAGATACGAAGTAGAGTCGAGCTTTTAAAGGATGGCTCGCATAAAGCGATCAAAGAACACCCGACTCAGTGGCAATACACGACAATACTTCCACCTGCGTTAGTGATAATTAACATGATGCACCAGACAAGTTAGTACATCCATGGCACCTTGATGCTCCAATGGCTGCAGCTCTGCAAAAGAGTGGTTTCCCGTGGCAAATTAGTGCATTCTCATCATATGAAAATTCTAAAGTTTGTTCTGCTAAGTTACTTGTAACTAAAAATTCTAGTGTTGGACATAGGGTTGTTATCTTGGGTCCAACTCATCTCCACTAGTGATGTCTTTGAAGATCATTTGAAATGTGTACATCATCCACACAAGAAGTAGTTGACACAAGAAGCCATATCGTCAGATCTTCCTTGTGATGATAACTTTTCTTGCATTGATCTGACAACTGCAACCTTGTAGCTTCGAGAATTTATTTAACTTTGTCCTCCACCGCCAAGTAATTATACCATGGGACTTCTTGTGACCAACTGAACACACCGACAGTAGGAACTCAGAACTCCATGGTGGGAGCAGAGAACCTCAACAAAAGGGTTCGTCTTGAAATATCCCTGAACAAATAAAGAAAAATGAAATTATTTCCTATGTGAAATTCAACGTAGTTTTGCCATCTTTCATTTTGAAACAACTTCTTCTTGGTCATACATAACCAACTAAAGAAAAAATAAAACAACCGCATTTGTGCCAGACAAGAAATTCACCAGCACTGTTATGACCCACAACTAAGAAACCACTCTTCAAAATTTCCTTCAGTTCCACTATGGAATAGCATCTCTCATAATCTGCTAAATTCTTCAATGGCAGCACTACAGAGTGATGATATGGATTATTAAATTTGGCATGGCAAACCAGATCTCAGTCATTATTCTTGAAACTCGTCCAATGAAACTATGCGTCATGTATACAAGATACTCTTCTATACATCTTCAAGAAAAAATAACTACGATATAAAAGATTGCTATTTGTTTATTTTTTTTGGGTGGGATACCATTGATTTAGATAAGGCTATCAACAAAAGTATGTATGGTGTTGGAGCATCAAAAGCAATTTTGATACACCCTCAATCAACAATAGAGAGGTAGGAAACAATAAGAAACACCAAGGACAAGCTATATATATATGGTTTGGTCAAAAGACTCCTACCTAATTAAAACTCCTAGTACAATAAGAAATTACCAAGTAGGATTTGTGAAATTTCCAACATATGAACACTAGACTAGATAGTTGCAAGAAATAATACAAACTAAAGTTAATAGAAGTCACCTTCATGCCATGTTCATGGTCCACACATGCAGTCCCCCACCCTCTCTAGTGACAGCAAGATGGTTAGGTCTACATACCAATTAGCACCTCAGATTGGTAATAGTTGTTAGTTTGATCAGAATCAATATCAACAAATTTTCCTGGTAAGTTGTAAACAACATCTTTCATTAGCAAAATCATATTATTAAAAAGAAAAGGAAACAAAAATCATATTATTAAAAAGTTGCCAATAAAACCAACCACCAACTAATAGCATCCCATGAAATCATAATAGCCATTGAGCTCATTATTGAGCCTCATATTTCTATTTGGCAAGACACCCAAATTAGCGACAATATCTGCTCTACCAAATGGTTTGGTAGAATGAACCAAAGTAGAGCTCTTTTGTTCTATGAACACTGCAAGAAGAGTAGTCACTCTTAAAAAGTGTTAGTTCTAATACCCTCACTTGAGATCCCATAAACAACCTTATGCTACTCACCATGGGAGCTTCCTTAGATCACCAAAACAATGGATCCTTACAAAAAGAAACTCCTAAACCCACTAAATCCCAAGGAATGGCTATAGACCTGATTGTTAAACATGTGCTACAATATGATGCAGGTCAACCATTCCAATGAAGGGAACCAAGTAGAGAAGCAAGCAACCTCCTCCCTACCTAGTGTTGGTAGCGAGCAACCTCTGCATTTAAAAATGGGTTTTGTTGTTAGATTGTTGACTCTGGTTCTAGCCATTATATGACATTTGACTTAAGTTATCTGTCAAATGTTGACCTTAATACTTCTATTTCTAATGTCTATGTTGCTAATGAAGATCATCTCACCATCTTTAGTGTTGGAAACAAAGATTTTCTGCATAAAAACTGCATGTCAAAAGGTTTTATTGATTGATAAATTCTCTGCCAAACTCATCTTTTAATGAGATCACCAAAGACATAAGTTATAGAGTGCTTTTTGACCATTATCATGTTATATTTTAGGACATGAGCAAAGGGAGTTTGATTGCTAGAGGAATGATGAGCAATAGGTTGTATGTGGTTGATGAAAGGACTAATTCTATGTTTTCGCACACTCAAGATGATCAAGTTGCCTTGAGTTCCATCACACAAGGGAACCTAGAAGCCTAGCATAGTAGGCTAGGTCAACCTTCTAATTTTATTTTAAGTAAGATTTTGACATGTAATAAGCGCATTGCTCATGGATGCTCTAGTTGTAAACTTGCCAAAGCTTCCAGAAATGTGTTCTCTATATCTTCTACTGAATACAATGAAGCTTTTGATCTTATGCACTCTGACTTATGGACTTCTCCTTATGTTTCTATGATAGCTTTAAGTACTTCATCACTTTCGTTAATCATTTTTTAAAACTACATGGATTTATCTCTTAATAAATAAATCTGAGGTACTAGATTGATTTAATGAGTTCAAACTTATGATCTCAAGTTAGTTTAACAAGAAGATTAAAATCTCTAGATCTGACAATAAGACTGAGTATCTAAGCTTGTCTAAATAGCTTAAAGAACTTGGAATGATGCACCAGAAGTTATGCACCTATACTCTCCAACAAAATGGAGTTATTGAGAGAAAAAATAGACATTTTGCTAGAAGTTTCTTGTGCTATTAGAATTCAAATGAATGTGCCTAACACCTTCTGGTCCGATGCCATTCTAACATCTTGTTATCTAATTAACAGAACTCCTAGCAAGAACTTATAATTCATATCTCCTCTTGAGCTTCTTCTATAAAGAACCATCAATCTTGGTCATCTTAAAACCTTTGGTTATGTGTGTTATTCTTTTGTTCCTAATATTAAGAGAGGCAAACATGATCTTAGGGCTGAAAAATGTATTTTTTAGGATATTTTACTATCACCAAAGGTAATAAATGCTATAATCCAAAAAATAAACAGGAGTATCTCACCAGAGATAACCTTTATAAAAGATGAAGTATATCGCATTAACAAGCTCTTGCAAAATGTAAAAATGAGTTTTAGGGGGGAGGGTTCAAAATAAGACTCAAGATATTACAAGATAAAGATATCCTATAAGGGCATCCACCATAATGACCCTACCATTGAGCATGAACCTGAACAAAAACTCCAAGACTCAAAAGCTCAAGAACTAGATGAAACAGTTAGAGGAGAGCAAGGTGAAGATGATCATGGCCAAAAATTGAGTCAAAACCTGGGGTAATCATTCCTTCCTTCATTTATGTTTACAATAGGACCACTAAGCTTGCAAGAATAAGGTTTGGTACAAACAAAGAATATAGCACTAGCTGACCTTTCATGAATCCTACTATTGAGAATCTATTAACTATAAAGCCTACAATGTTAAGTTGTACATTATGGACATGTTTGTCTCTTGTGAGTCCATTTCAAGTTCATATCTATGCTTCCTAACCACTATAGACTTTAGAAGTGAACCTGCCAACTATGAAGAGGCTAAAAAGTCTAAGGTTTGGCAAATTGTAATGAAAGAAGAATCAAAAGCCCTTGAAAAAAATAGAACATGGACTCTAGTTGACCTCCAACCAGGTAAGAAAGCTGTAAGTTGTAGATGGTTGTTTAAAACCAAGTACAATAATGATGGTCCCATAAAGAGACATAAAGCTAGACTGGTTACTAAGGGTTTTACTCAAACTCTTGGCATAGACGACTCTGAGACTTTTGCACCTATAGTTAAAATGAACACCATTAAGGTTCTCATCTCTACTACAGTAAATTTTGATTGGCTACTCTATCAAATGGGTGTGAAGAATGCCTTCCTCAGAGGTGATTTAGAGGAGAAAATCTTTATGGAACCATCTGAGGGTCATCATTTGATTAAAATGGGAAAAGTTTGCAAACTCAAAAAGGTAATCTATAGCCTAAAATTGTCTCCTAGAGCTTGGTATCATAGACTAAGCAAGCAATTATTGTCTTTAGGTTTTAAGAAGTGCTACTTTGACAACACTCTTTTCACTATCGAGAGTTCTAGAGACAAGTTGCTACTTATATGTATGTGGATGATATCATTGGTAGCAACCTAAAAGGCATAGAACATTTGAAGCTTGTCTATAAAGCAAATTTGACATTAAAGACCATGGTAAGCTCAAATATTTTCTTGGTATAAAATTTGCCTACTCTAAGCAGGGAATCCATATGTGTCAAAGGAAGTATGTGATGGATATTTTGAGAGAAATTAAGAAGTTGGAATCTACACTAGTAGATTCTCCCATTGAACATGGTACCCAGTTCTCACTCTTTGAAGGTAACCTCTCGACCAGAATTCAAAGTTTTCAAAGACTTTTTGGTAAGTTGATCTACTTAACTATCACTTGATCTGAGATCTGTTATGATGTGTATTATTATTAAATCCATGTATAAGCCTAAGACTAACCATGTTCTAATTGTTAATAGAATCCTACACTATCTAAAATCTAGTCCGAGTTTAGGTTTGATGATGAGAAAATCTAGTCTTATGAAAATTACTACTTTCTCTGGTGCTAGCTAAGCTAGTGCTACTAACAACAGATTCACCAGTGGGTATTACACGTTTGTTGGAAGAAATTTAGTTATTTGGAAAAGCAAGAAACAATTTGTTATTTCCAGATTATCCGCTAAAGCTAAGTATAGAGCCATGGCTCAAATTACTGCTGAGATGATCTGGTTAAAATAATTAGTTCTTAAACTTGGTTTTCCTCATCATGAACTAATGCTAATGTATTATGATAATCAATCTCCCATTCACATTGCTGCTAATCTTATTTTCCATGAGAACTAAACATATTGAGGTGGATTGTTACTATATGAGAGAAAAGGTTCTTAGTAAACACATTACCACTACTTATTTATATAGCAATGAACAAATTGTTGATATTTTTGCAAAAGCTCTCCACTCTAATCAGTTTAAATATTTGTCCAACAAGTTGGGTCAGTTAAATTTGTATGAGTCCAACTTGAGGAGAAGTGTTGGTTTGTTCTTACTTATGGATGTTTATGATTGCATATCATGTTGTTGTTTAAAGTTCTCTTGTAGCTTTATATGAGCTGCTATAATACTAGGACTAGGATTTACTCATCCTCATTTTGCTACAGCCTTATTCCTCTGCCTAGATTAATTAGTTTATTAGCTTTCTTCTTCCTGTCCTAGGTTGTTTTTTCTGTTGTGTATGCAATACTAGCCGTTGTTGTACAACGACTAGAAAAGTTGTCAAATCAACTTCCTCTTCTCTTTTAATTCTGCTATTATAAATCCTCCTATGAGATGAATAAAACTAAAGGTTGTTGAGTTTGTTAAAGTCTTTTGGTCTATCTGATTTATAGTATTTTTTCACCGTTTGACAATTTTGTGCTACCATCATCACGATGCTTGCTGCGACCTCCTCTTACCTTCCAAAGGCTTTGAGAGATTATAGTATCTCACTATCTGTGACATTACCATGGACCAAGAGTTGCTTGAGATTATTGTCTCTAGAAACACTTATCTGGAGTCATTGACATTGGTGGATTTCGATGATTTTAGTTATCCCACCATTTTTAATCTAAACATATATTTCTATTTGGTTGGTAGTTTTGAGGATCTTGTCTTTTAGAAGACATCGATATTTTTTACCAAGACTGAATTGAACAAGAATGTTATAATAAATAAACATGCTCTCTTTAAGAGCATGTTACTTATTTTTTGATATTTTATCTTACGTTGAGTACCTTTTTATTCGAGATTTTTTATGAAATTAATGAAAAAAAATTCATGTATTATATGGATTAAGCTTTGTAATATTGAATATAAAATATTGACGTGATATTTTGTTCAATTTTTGTAGTATTTAGCTACTAATGTCAATCCAAAAAGAATACCAAGACTAACAAAAATATTTATTAATTTAAAATACTTTAGTATAGAGATGAACTTCGACCGAGTGAGAGAATTATATTGCATTGTACTTACTTGCACTTGTGCTGAATTTAAATGAACTAAAAATGTCGCATACCCATGCAAAGGAGGGGCTCGCACAATTTAAACATCTTGTGGATAAGCCATAGAAGAAAATTAAATGGAAGAATCTCTTCAAACATTTAGTTATTGTTATTATTACGGGTGTCTCCGGAACCACATCACAATTAGAGTTGATAGAATAAATTATATCAAACTCTTCTGTCTTACCGTCCAAGATTATTTTCATCGCCGACAAGTCTCCGGAGTTTATAAAAAAGTTTTTATGTCTTGGTCAGATATATCCAGACGCAAAAAGAGATATAAGTCTCCCAAATTTTTTGGCCACCTCGATATCTGATTTTTGCATTTGGAAATGCCTGAATAACACGTAAAAGTTTTTCAATAAACTTCGGAAACTCGTTGACGATAAAAAAATTTGACAAAATAAACTTTATAAAATCCAACTGTGATGTGTTCTCAAAGACACCAACATTACTAAAAATCTCTAAATATTTGAAGAGATTCTTATATTTAATTTTTTTCAAGGCTTATCCATAAAATGTTCAAACTGTGCTAACTATTATTCTTCTATATGAGCACGTAACATTCTTAACTCATTTAAATTCAGTGCACGTGTAACCAAGCATAATGCATCATAACTCTCTCACTCAGTCGAAATCCAACTCTATATTAAGATATTTTAGATCAATAAATAATTTTGGTAGTCTTGTTATTGTCTTTGGATTGAAATTAACAATCAAATACTACAAAAATTGAAAGAAAAAAAATCATATTAGTATTTCATATTCAACATTAACAAAGCTTAATCCATATATAACTTGAAAAACTCTTTGTTACTTTCATAAAAATCCCTGAAATAACAAAGTACTTAGCAAAGAAAGAATATGAAAGAAACTGATCAACCTGCTCCAACTTAACTCGTTCATTTATTATAACATTTATATTCAATTCAATTTCGATAAAAAAAAAAAAAGAAATGATAGAATGACTAAGACGATCGCAATTCACCAGTGTCAATAATTCTAGATCAGTGTTCGATAATCTCAAAAAGTCACAGAAGGTGAAATATTTTAAGAGTAAATGCTCTTGCATATACACGTAAATGATGACATCTGTCACAGCGTATCATTTGTTTCACATTTGTTTCTCCATGCCTTCGACAGTAGACAGGTTCTACCAGGCACCAGCATCCTTATTGGCAACAAGGATAAAATTAAACTGGTAGTGTCAGAAGGCATGTCCAAATCCAACCCAACCTCCTCTTGAATCCTGAATCAAAGGGGCAAACATTAAAAACTCAAATTTCCTTTCTCCAAATGGAAAACTTTAGAGAGACACAGTGACCTGGCCACTTCTCGAACAAACCACGGTAAAATGATCACCAGTCGTTGTATTGCCAGTCCCTGCACACGCAAGAGAATGAAATGGCATGAAGAAAAAAACCTAAGCGAATGAGGGGAAATTCATAGAAAAATATGAAAAGGCTTAAACTGACACTTCAATTTCTAAGAGATAGTAGGGACGACACCACTTCAATGTTTGGAACAAAGATTGCGTCAGTTATCTCGTGCTACTGATTTGGTAGGGGAATCAGAAAAGGGATGTTCAATTTTGAGCAATTGGTATGATTCCGATGGACAAGCATTCAAATTGCAGACAAACTTAGCAATTTCTAAGACCAATGTTCAATTGTACAACATTCTGATGTAGTTCAACTTACCAATACGATCAATAAAAAGGGCATACATGTGCCGTTTTGCTTCAATTTAACTAGATGCATCAATAGAACCAAGCAAAGACATTGTATCGGGCAGGTGGTGTCCAAAGAAGAGAACCACCAATCGTCTGATGATCAAGCGTGGGAATTCTTAGCTGGCACAATTAATGACGTGGCGTCCGTTGATTCGCTAGCAAGAAACTGTTAAGCCACCTCAGAGGCGGGAAAGTTAGATTTTAGTTACTATGTAGGGGCGGGAACAGTTATTGTAGATTACATAAATAGTACCATAATCATCTATAATAAGCATTCAAATACAAGTAGTAAAACTCACCTTCTAATTCCAATTTTCCAGCAGTAATCAATAGGGTAATTCCAAACCACATCTCCCCAAACACCCAATTTCCTCCTTTAATTAATAGCCGTAATCAATAGCAACCCACTCCCCCAATTTCCTCCTTTAATTACATACTTAGTGGACTCTCCTTTAATTGCTTCTGGAATTCATCACATTGAACGTTTTAGTGAATGGGTTTTGTAATTTGAAGAATTCCCAAGGCAGGTTTATGGTCTTAGGGTTGTGCTTGGAGAATAGGATCGAGGAGGCTGTCGGAATGGTGAGGAAGATGGAGAAGGAGAGAGAGAGGAGGAGGAGACAGACGTGGGACAGTGAGAGGAGGGGAGAGAGAAGGAGATAATTTAGGAGAAAATATGATTTTCTTTATTTTATTGTCTAAGGGTATTTTGGTCAATATAATGACAAAAAAATAAAAAAAAGTTGCTGACATCATCCTCAGTCATACTAGGGACCCTAGATAAATATTAATTCAAAAAGTAAGGACCTTATATCTAATTCAAATTATCCAGGGACTCTATTACAAAAACGACCATAAATCAGGGACCTGAGAGTAATTTACCCTAAAATATATGTTACTTATATATGCATATATATATACATATATTCACCAATTTTTCAATCTCTTCCTCACCTCTTCTATTAATTCATTATTAATTTGCCCCTTATCCCAAATAACTGTATTAGCTTCTTTCTCTTTTTATTTCTTTTGATTTAGTTAAACTTAACGCTAAATTCTGCTATTTTTTAAAGAAAGTTTTGTTTATTTCTCTAATTTTTTATTTATCTATCACCCTTATCATATTTTTAGCTAGTTTTAATTTTGTTTTGTGTCACTTCCATAACTTTTCGATGTTATTCTATTTTGTGTCATCGTTGCCATGTCTTTTTACCTATGCCTCTATCACGCCCTGAATGTTAGGCATGTCATTCAAGTTCTCAAGTTACAATCAAATCTCAATTCTAAAGGCAAAGCATATGTAGAAATATGGTAGAGGGTCTTAAAAACACTAAATGTGTAGTGATACATGTCCTCGCCTCTAGTCCTTACTCGTAGCTAGCCCCTGAATTATCTGAGACAGCAGTGCACATTAATGAGGATACACATCTCAGTAAGTCGGTACACACATACAATTTCTACATCAAATCATATCACATATTTCATATTAAATCATATACAATAAAAGTCTACAATCAAAGGCATACGCATAAGAGAGATATCATTAATTCAAACTTGGCAAATCTTAGCATGTACAAAATCACATTGCAATAAAGTTACGAACACATGTCCACAATCAAGCTTTTCAAAACTGAACCAGAGGTTACCTATCCAACTAACTTAGCCAACTAATATAATAGAACTCACACAACAATCTCACTAAATAGAAATACGATAATTATATCACATTCACTTTTGGAGCTCCGGAGTCTATTCTTATCATGTCGGGATCCTCGTAGGGCACAGATAAATACCTACCATTCCTGCAAGGCAGGCTCAATAGACAGAAAGGTATTTCCTCCACGAGTCTAGATAATCCACATGCTCCTTGTCCATTTAATCACACATACCTCAGGTTACCCAGTAGTCCCTTAAGCGATATGTATGAACTACAGGGCCCAATAGGTATGGGACAATCCCGCATGTTTTCAATCATATCAATCACATACCAAAAATCCAATATTTTGAATCCAAATTTTGCAATATGAAACTAACATCAATAATCCGAACTTCACATCCACAATCTAACACTCAGTTCAACAGTTCAACACCCAATTTAGCAATCCAAAATTCAGTAATTCGGATCAACAATCTGAATCAATAACCCATAATCTAAATTCAATTCGAAACACAATCAACATTCAATTGTCACACACCCAAAAGTCCATAATCACGAATCCCAAAACTCAATCATATCCAAATCTAAATCTAACCATACCAAACAACGATCTAGATCAACGTATAAATCACACAAGATAGACAGAGTTCACTTACAATAATCCAAAATCAGAAATTCCGCTTCAACCATACAAATCAACAATTTCGAAACCAATAACATGACTCAGCAAGTACAATCTGGAATATGAAATTCACAACAAAGAGCAACATATCAATCGTGTAACACAGACAAAATTCACTTACGCCCAACGTAACTCTAATGCTAAATAATCCTATAATTAAAATTATGTGATACACCATTTCAAGTCTCATATTCATTATTTTACTAAGACCCAATGCTGAACTTACAAACAATACAGAATATATGATGATGAAAATAATATTCTCATATACGAAACCAAATATACAATATCATGACATAAGACAGAACCGACTTACTTTCCTCTTTTATTCAAATTTGTAGTTGTCAAAGTTTACTTATGCAGAAGGTCTTAGACATCTTTAAACGATATCTCCACCGTCTAGAATCTTGCCCATGGTGTTAGAAAAAGAACCCGAAAGTTTTGTGTCAATCCGATTACATTACACTTTCGGATTCTATAGACAATGGTAGCTACTTTTGGGGCCTACGAATTTTCTTTCTTTCTTTCTTCCCTTAGGGTTTTTCTTTCTAGCTCTCTTTATATAGATAACTTCTAATCTTAATTTGGCTAATTACTATTTGGTCACTTAATCTTGTATTATTATCTAAATTGATTTTACGATTCTCACAGTCTCATTTTCTTACCTTACTTTCTTCAGATGGTTAGAGGTTGGGTAGAAGTCGATTGGGTCAACATTTTTGAGTTGATAAAGGGCGATGGGCAAGTTTTTGGTGGGGTAGTTTGGATTTAGTTTTTGAGAGTAGGCTGATTGGTCTACTTTCTATGTATTTTCTTTTGTGTTAGTGGGTTAGGCAACTTTTGTAGGCATAGCCTCGGTGGCTAGTGAACTCAGGGTTTTAAAAAATATGGTTTGATCAATGGTTCAACCAATTAGACTACAAATCAGGGTTTAGGACGGGTCATTTTTATGTTAAAAAATGGAGTCTGGTCGGACCAGACATTTTCCAGCTTGAGCAGACAATTTGCTCAAAAAATCTAATCGGGCCAAACAGTTCACCCAGAAATTTGATATTTATATATATTTTTTTTAAAATTTATAAATTATTTACCTATATACTTATATATATTTCAAAAAATTACTTAAAATCAGTAGAAAAAAATTAGGTCCGATTGGAGGTTGGGCCAATCAAACCGACTGACCCATACGTCAGACCCAATTCTGGGTTGACCTCCAGGTCACTTTACCAATCACGGGATGCAACAGATTTGAAACTAGGGCCTTTTGTCCAGATGTGTCAGACTTAGCTCTATGAGTTGGTATAGACCCTAATGGTGCCCTCGCTACAGTGCCATGCCCTGGGCGCCACGTCAGCTTTTTTGTCAACTGTGTTTTTTTTAATTCAGCTAACTGTATGAAACTCGAGTATTTTTTCGCGTAAATTCAAAAACACTAAATTTAATTTCGAAGTACCAAATTTTGCGAAATAGAAATTTTATAGAATTCAAAATATTACATGCAAACTTGAAAAATTATATAATTTTAAAATTGAAATTGCTAAATCATTATACAACTGCGAAATTAAAAAAAAATAATCACTTCCTCGTCTTGGGATAGGTCTTTTCCTTGAGCAATCAACGTCTAGAGAATGGTCGTAATTGCTTGGTGGATTTTGACCTTAGCGCTTATCGTCATGGCTTTTTTGTACTCACTCATTCGTTGGGATCTTTTATCCTCATTCATTTTCAAGACGTCCATGACATCTTTGGTAGTTTCCTTCGCTTTTGACTGCTCAATTTGCTGTCAATTAAGCTCTGAAGGGAAGTTGTCATTGCTTGATGTGACTTTCTCTTTTTCTTTAGCGCTTTGATTTTTCTTGGCTGTTTCTCGGATACTTGGATGTTCCATTGTCAAAGCTCTGCTAACTCGAGTAGGTGGGTCATCCAGAATTATGTTGGTTCCTCCACGGTGGTTCTTGTTCTCTTTTTGCTTCTACCACTCTCCACATCATTTGTGGTGCCGAATAGGTGAAGTCGAATGATTGATCTTCTTGTATGCCAGGATTCTATTTTGGATGTTTGCGCATCACTTCCTGAAACACATGTAAATCATGAAGAAAAAAAATCATGGATGTGCTGATATATTAAATGCACTTCCGCCACTATATCGGACTCGACTTGGCCACTTTACTTTCGCCGAAATGCATGAGTGTATACCTCAATCCATCCTCCACATGCCTGAGTTAGGCATTTGTATCGACTTTTCATCTGCTCACAATTTCTTGGGCAGAGGTCGCTCAGATTTTCTATACGACATTGGTCGTAGATTCGCTTGATGCGTACATAAAGGCCTTGCCCCTTCAGGTTTGCGTCGACAATGACATCTTCACTAACCTGTACATAAGTAAACATTAGTACAATGTCTTCTTTTACACTCCATGTCTTAGCAATGGTTTTGTCTTTTTGTGGTCGGTGATGATGACTGTGGTTGTGAGTTTTGGAGTGGGCTTTGCGGGTAGCTTGGTCGGGTTTCAGGAAAGTTTGGTCGGTAATTTGATAGATTATGGAAAAAATTAGTAAAATACCCAAGTGGGTATGGTGGCATATGGGGAGAATTTTTCGAGAATTTTTGGTTAATTGGCTGAGGTTGATGGTAGTTTGGTGGATGTGGCCTATTGGTTGGTCGGTTTGGCCTATTGCTTGGTCGGGGTGGAGGATCGGTTTGGCAGGTGTTTGATGAATCTTGGTTTGACTCAGGAATTTGGCTTAGGTTTTGGCTAAGCTGGGAGTAAATATTAGTTAGAAGCTAAAAATTCATTATTTGGACTAAAATGCCTAAGATCGGTCCAATCAAAATCCTCACTTTCTTCATTGGGATCCATATCTAGTTAGAATGCTAATTAGATATTCCCAAACTAATTAGAAAGATAAGAGGAGAGGTGCTGGTGTGAAACATAATGAAGTAGGTTGTATCTACTTAGAGATTTTTCAAACTAATTAGAGATTTTTTTAAAACGAATTTGGACCACACACATTGTTTTTATCCGAAAAGTCTTGTTTTTTGGATTAAAAAAATTGTATAAAATTACCAAAAAAATTTAATTAGACAAAAAAGTCAAAAATGGTAAAAATAATTTTAAGAAATTGTTTCCGATTTTTTCAATTTTTTTTGAAAAAAAAACAAAATAAGCTGACTGGGTGCTGACTAGACCACGTCGCCCAGTTCGCCGGCGTGTGTAGGGTCTGGGGGACACTTTACTGATACGCGAAAGCGTCGCACGTGTCAGCGAGGCGCGCGGCTCGCCCAATGGCGAGCCGCTACGTGGCGGGCCGGCGGTGGGCTAAGATCAATCAGGTCTTAGATCTTTTTCCCAGAGGTGCTTTGACAATTTTTTTGGGCAAAATGGTTACTAGAACTTTACCAAAGACAAAATGGTAACTTTACAATTTCGTATAATCGTTTAATAAAAACAGAATTAATGCTCTACTCTTGGATATTAATTTTAACTATACAATGAGTTTACAAATTCAAAGAGGACAATTAATCCTCTGCTCTTGGATATGTCTGGTACTGTGCGATACGAGATTCTTTCGCTTAAATCGGTCGGGTCACTTACAGCAACACATTCTTTTAATAACAAAATATACTATTAATTATGTTTAGTATTGTGATAATATTCGTATAATTTTATTACAAAATTTATAATTTTCAAGAAAATAAAAGTATAATGTAATCACTTTTCATATAATGAAACTTGAACATATTTTTTCTGAAATTTTTAATCGCAAGTTTTGCCTAAACGAGGATTTAATCACCAAAGTGAACCGCCATCTAGTTTCATGTGCAAAAACAAGCCTGAATTGATTTTGGGTGGCGGTTCAACTGGTAAGAATGCGATTTTTAAAATTGGTATACATTTTTTTTTGTGAGTTAAAATTGGGTATACATTTTGTTGTGAGGCGTTAAAATTGGGTAGACAATTTGCAGACAATTGGGTATACTTCAAGCTTATCTCTGTTAATAAATGTTTGTAATAAGGACATATGGTCAGAGTAATGCCATGACTTGAAACCTTTCCTTCCTTTACTATTCACTGCGTCATACATAGGTTTTTTGCAGGCATCCAGAAATTTACATGGGGACCTCCTCGTACTACAACAAGATCTCTCCACAACAAGACTTTTCTTTTTCACAAGTTCCTCTCTTTGTAAACAATGTTGACTAGGGACAGCACTCATAAACCGTCTCCAAGGTTGTCTTACACGAACACCGGAATTCGGATATAATGTCCAAGATTATTTCTCTTCGATACTGAAGGAGTTTAATCTTCTCAGTCTCTGATCCAGCTCCGCCATTACTGCAGGCTCCTGCTTCTTCCTTTGCTTCGATATCGTGTTTGTTGTCAAGGAACCTATCTTATCGAAAGCAACCTGTAAAAGTTCCCGAAACGGGTGGGACATTAGCATGGAAGTACCAAAAGCCATAATTAACCACAAAACTTATTCTTACTGTAGAACTGATGGAAGGATCAGTTGTCATACCGTCAACAATTCGTCTGGATCAAAGAGATGATGAGAGGTTCTATGTATAATATTAATCACATCTCCGACATGGTGAGTTGTAAGAAGTTCCTCTTCTTTCATCTGCAATCCAAGAATTTGAGATTCCATTATCATAGCATATGAACATATTGATCTTTGGGAAACGTAACATCAACCAGACGACAAGGAAGAAAGCCACACCTTAAAAATGGCCAAAGCTACATGAAACAAAACCTTAGCCCCCTCGAAGAAAAGGATATCCCAAACCCGTAGAGTGGTCTGGATAATAAAGCCAATAAGAGTAGCAAAATTCTCAAATGCAACTAAAATTTCGCGATGTACGATGGGAGAGAGCGAGAGCAAGAAAGAAAGAGTGTACAGTTCTAACCTCTGATGGCAGGCTCTTAGAAAACAGGCATAGAAACCACTCGGTGGCAACGAGGGAGACATCAAACTCTAACTCTTCTAGATGAGCAGCTAACCTGCACTCTCAACCTTTAAAAGGTTAAACGTTATAACTTGAAAGGCGTATGACCTTGCGCAAGAGATTGACAGATAAACCACCTTGGACTCTTTTGATGAAGCAAGTCTTTGAACACCCGTTGTTCGACATGGCATCCCGATAAGTTGGTTGTGTAGCAATCATTAACCAAAACATTTTCAAGAAGAACCGCCAACATCCAAAAAGCATCCTCCTCCGTTTTCATCACAAGCAACAGTAGAGCTGCAACGTAGTTTAAGCCCTGTTCCAAGGATACAACTTGTTGGAACGAACTCAAACTGTCAAACATGATAATACACTAAACATGTGCAAAAACTGCAAGGAAATGGGCAACGGTCACCCAGTGGACAAAAGAAACACAAGGCTAATACAGATTGCGCCCACAACCTATTGCATCTGATCATAGTTCAAGCACTCAACATTTTTTCCCCTCATCCAGCGAAACAGCTAACCCAGCAGAGGGGGGAATCACGATATGAGTAGCCAAGATTCTATGAACAACTCACCTGACAGTAGCCAACGTCAGAATCACGATATGAGTAATTTACAAGAACACGTCGTAGAGCAGCATGGCCCTCTGGAGTGTCCAACCATGGGTGACCGGGAAAGGTCCGTGGCAGGTCCTGAAATAGAGGAAGTCAGAAACCCGGAATCAGACCTAACCAATCATGTCATTTAAACACCTTGATCTCCTCTGTTTTTAGCTGCTCAAAATCAAACCATTAGACAACAGACATACATCATTAATCCGACACAAGTTGAATCATTAATGTTTGAAATTCATCAACCATAGAAATCAGACAACTCAACACCCTCAAACTATCCATCTGCTAGATTGGAAATTCATCGATCAGATCGCCAAACATACACATACAATCTATATTCTTGATTACGGGGTACCAGTAGGACTTTCCTTTGGGCAATAGCAAACAAGAAAAAATGTCGACATATAAAATGCATCCTGCAAATTCATCGCGAACGTAATAATATTCAACATTACAAAGCCACACAGAACAAATAAAACCAAGACTCACATGATCAATTTGCCTTGTGGCCGAGGTAACCTTCCCTTCCACAGCCTGGTTCAGATCATTGTAATAGCTGTCGGGCACCGTGGACTTTTTCTTGGCCGCTCCAGACAAAGAAAACCACACCTTTGGCCTAAGCACGGGCGGTATCCCTTTCCTAATAAGCCTCTTCAAGGTGATTGCATTGGCCAAATGGGACAACTTCAAGGACGATTTCAAAGCAATCCCTTCGGATATTGAAGCAACATGGGGCTGCAAGTACCAATTGGCTCCTTTGCTAGCCTCCAAAGACCACCAAATCCTTCCTTGTTGCCTAACCTTCTCCCTAACCTCATTCAACACATTAACATCATCCACATTGCCATCTACGGTGAACCCGTAAAGGTCCTGGAACTTGACGACCAAATTCGCCCTCCTCGAGTGGATACTCGGTCTCAAGATGGAAACTTGAGGCTGGAAATCCAAGGAGATTTCCCTCCTGGCGTTTGCTTTGTACATGTTCTATAGCTCTTTTGGCGTCTGGGTTCTCTAAACCAGATCAAGGGAACAAAGTGGCAAGATCAACAAAAGGAATTCAGGCTCTCTTTTTTCCAAATGGGAACAGGCTTAGAATTGAATTGACCCCAAAAATATCACTTTTTTTAAGTACTTTAAATGTAAAAGATCAAGTCTTTACCAACTAAACCTATGGAAATGCCCCCACACAAAATAATTCAATACCCTCTTGAGAGATTCATTAACAGGAAAGAACCCACAAGCCTCTGAAGTATGAACCTAAGAAGCATAAAGCAAAAGAGCTCAATTGGAGAGGTGATAGAGCTAATTACAATAAAAAAATCAAATTTCCTGGCTAAACCTTAGGCTGTTCAGAGAGAGAAAGAGAGAGGAAGAAGAAAAAATATGGGGAGGGAGAGAAAAAAAGTATCCAAAAACTGATATTCCCTGTTAATGCTCTGTACAGAAGTGAGAGAGAGAGAGAGAGAGAGAGAGAGAGAGAGAGAGAGAGAGAGAGAGAGAGACCAAAGAAGAAAAGATTTACAGAGATTTTTGGGCAAAGGGGATGAAACTTGTAATAAACAGACCCGAGTTCCTAGGGTGAAAGAGAGAGGAGCGCGCGTTGAAATTTGGTTTTTTTTTTTTCTCTTTAGTTTTCTGAGGTTCTGCGGGAAAGAGAGATGAATTGGTAAATTGCTGGTTCCGTTGGGACCAAGCTGCAAGTGCAGGGGCATAATTGTAAAATTTGTAACTTGTTTTAAATTGGTTGCCTGCCATATAGATGGGTGGCCTTTATAACGTTAGAATGCCTATTTATCGGTTAATTATGTGCTGCAGAATTCGGATTACTTCTATTAATCAGTAGTCAGATCAGTTGGAGACTGAACTGTAATAGTTTAATTAGATTTTAATTTTTGAATTTTTGAATAAATATTTAGCAAGTACAAATCTTAGTCTCTTTTAAGTTAAAGAACTCTTAACCACCAAGCCAAATATCTGTTCACCATTTGTTTTCAGTTACTTCGCCATAGAGATATGTATGGATAATGGACTTTACAACGTTATAGTCTGAGTGGGACCGAATTTGGATTTTCATTAATTTGAATGATTTGATGGATACAGAGCGCTTTCAAAGTATAACCCTTAAATAAAAAAATATGTCAGTTGCTAGCGTACATAAACTGATATTCCCTGTTAATGCTCTGTCGCTTTCAAAATATATTGTTCTCATACCCCCACCACCGCCTCTACGTTAACAACTGCGAGTTCTCCGGGTCTCCAGCAATGATAAATCTCTTCTCTTAGTGCTACGGCTACCTCAGCCACAAGGACTACAGCAGTCGGTATCCTTCTCTCCCTCTCCTCATCCCCTCATCTTCCTTCGTGGCCGAGTTAAGGCGAACGGAGCCGAAAGCCATTCAGATGGAGGTGGAGAAGAGGGAGGAGGTGATGGTTATGGTGATGAAGTGGGGCTCACGGGATTCAGTGCAGGTACGCTGACACGTTTTGTGGAACCTACCAGTACCTAGAGAAGCACACATGCAGGTTCGATTTCAAGAAGGTTGATCGGGAGGAAATTGAGAGAGCCAATCAGGATGAAATCGTCATAGCCGACAAGCTCCAGAGGATTTGAGTCGTTGGATTCTGCAGATGATTCTGGTTGACCTTCTCCGATTTGCTCCCTCTCGTCGTCATTGAATTAGGATTTAGGAGGAGGAGAAGAGGCCATCGACGATATAGAAGGAGAAGTTGTCGGGGTTTATTTCTGTCTTTTTATGAAAGGATAAAAGAGTCATTTCACATGACAAAAAAAATGAAAAAATGAGTGTTGAAGTCAACCAGAGACCCGAGACAAATATTTTTTTCAAAATACAGGGATGACTAAATAATGTTTTCAAAAAATAAGGACTGTAGAGAAGATTGTGATTAATTACATAAACTAGGGGATAATTTGGCCTTTTTTATAAGTGAGTGTGTTTATTTATGATTGTGTGTTTATTTATGTTTGTGAGATAAAATAAATACAAAAGTTCCGACGAAAAAGACTTCCGCAAAAAATATTGCTCGCATTTGTTAAATCAATGTTATAATCTCAAGTATTAAGAAAAGTGTTAGGTGATTTTTTTTATTCATGAACAAAAATCAACAGTCACCTTAATCAATGTGGAATTTCCCTGATAAAATATAAGAAGAAATGAAGAGATTTATTAAATTACTTGAATACTTGATTGAACAAAATAACGAAATCATCGGAGTAAAAAGTGAGATTTCCGTTGGTAGTGAGAGATTTTTAATTCATAAGACGAGAGAGAGACATTGACTACCCTCCCTAATTCAAAAAATCTTATGGAAAGAGAATAGTGTTAAGCAAACCAAAATATATGATGAAAACAATTATCAGATTATATTTTAAAATTTTGATTTTGATAATAGAAATTTAACATGATATTATGTTGGAAAATATGTGTGTGTCGAGTATGAAGAACGAAAACATTCTGGTTGTTTGGTGTTATTAATGTTTAAGAGATTTTGTAGAGATTTTTTCGAGCAAATAGTTTGATCTTCCGAGAATTTTACGAGTACTATGTGTCATTCGAACTAAAACCGTCAGGATATTGAGAAGTCTTCACACCATAATCGAGATTCAATGTGTGTACAATCTTAACCCGATAAATAGTATGCTAATATAAAACTGATGATGCTTTAATAGAAAAATCGAATAAAATGATGGTTAGGGTTAGATTGACCAGGATGAGAATATAATGACACTTTATAGAGGTTGACACCTCTTTTGATGTGCTTTCATCACCCAAAAATTCATAAAATAAATTTCAAATGTGGCCAAAAGGAAGATCACTTTTATTGAGTTTAAATTCAATGAACACTACTTTTAAGGGGGGCTACGTCGCAACATTCCTAAGCCACGGTGCGATTGTAAAAAAATCAAAAAAAATTTCAAAACTAAAGGGGGCCACATCGTGGCAAGCAAGGGCCATGTCGTGGTTTTTTTTTAAATAAGAAACTTTATTCATTCATAATAAGTCATCCGGCATCTACAAAGTGCAGTTATGGAAAAAACAATAAATACACTTCAGCCCTTTCGCTATGGTACTTCTCTATCTGGATCTGACCATGGATGGGAGCGATAATCCATCTTTCACGAAGATCTTTTCCAGAAATGGAGTAGTTTTCCATTAGTGACCATGCAGTATACCATAGAGCTAAACAAAAGTAGAGATCCAAATAGAACTAAAACTACTGGAAAACAACAAACAACCAAAACAAACTCTCACCAGGGGAGACGAAAACTCTCACAAGGAGAGACTCACTCCATTATTCAATGGAAGAAGCAGAACAAAATAAAATAAAGGAGTTTGGCCGTAGCCAAAATCTTAATAACAAACAAACACACGGAGGAAATAAATAGAAATTAAAAGAAAAATAAACAGTAAACAGTGTTCTCAAGGAATCGTGGAAGCAGCAGTCGAGGACCGGCCTGCAGTGGAGGGTGAAGAACAAAGGCTAAAGAGTAAGGGGGAGACCGGCTCGACAAAGGGTGAAGTAGCAATCGTGGCCTTGCTTGTGTAATTTTTGGGAACTTTGTTTTTGGGTAGTCACGATCATGGTTCAATTTCTACAATGCCGTGGTAAAAATATTCTAGGACACCCCAAAGACTCGGTCATAATGGCTTATATTTTATAGAAAAAAGTTTATTTTAGTACCATGTAGTTTGACTCATTCTCCTCTAAGTTCTTGTTATTTAAAAAGTTAAATTGAGTCCAACATCATCTAATTTTCCCACTCGGGTCACAATGACCAGTTCAATTATTTTTTTATTAAAATGCACTATTAAATCGCTGCCTTTAAGCCACCTCCTTTCCTCTTAAACAGCCGCCTTCCTAAACCACCAACTCCCCCCCCATTTTTCTCCTACCACTAGTGTTTTCTTCGCCTTCGTCCTCCTCAGTCTTAGGGTATTGCTCAAAGATGAAGGTGACCGCCTCCTCTGGTTGCTTCGCGGATCCTTCCTCCAATGGGGGCTAAGGGACGAACCAATAAAAAACCTAAGCATATATCCATTAGGGTATTACCTTGGGGGAGCAATGGAGAGGCAAATCAAAGAGGGATAGGGCGAGCTGCTTGTGGATGGGGCATTTAGGACGAGTGAGTTGTTGTTGTTGGAGCTTGGGGAGACCCCTCTCTGCTGCCAAGGCTTCTCGGTGTCTAGGACACAGAGCTAGAGGTACTACCCGAGGCAGGTGTGATGTGACAAAGTTCGGGGAGTTAGTGAGGCCAACGAATATGTGAAAGAGGGACTCAGCGACAGGCTCTATGATGAAGACTAGGGTCTGGGATTAGACAATAGTGTCTTGATGGACGACAACAATGGTAGATGGCGGGGCCCAGGTTCAGACGGTATTGTCTTGACAGACGGTGACAATAATGACGAAAGAGGATATGCAGCACTGGTAGCAGACAGGAAAGGGGATTAAGAATAAGGATAAGGTAACTATTCATATTTGCCAATTTTAATTCTAATATTTTAATTTTAAATTCGAAAAATATAATTATTATAAATATAATTTGCTAATCCACGTCAAATTTATGCATGGTTGTTCACATCATATAAGTTAAAACGGTGTGTTTCAACAAAAAAAGCTTCAAACTGGTCTGGTGTGACCTAAGTAAGAAAATTGAACGATGTCAGACTCGAATTAACTTTTTTAAACCATAGAGACTTAGATGAGAATGGGTCAAACCACAGCCCACAAGACTATCTGTATAGGCATCTCCGGACCATCATATTCCCAAAATAAACAATTAATTTTTCACTCATTCACATCAGCCCAATCTACGTTGTTCAATTTTTTACTCGCACTCACATCCTTACAGCAACCCATCCCCAAGCAATAAACAATAATACATTTTTTGTCAACATCATCAACCCAATTAACTTTAATTTATCTCTCATCTATATATTATCTAATATTATTTCATAAATTTATAAATATTTTCTAAATATAAGTAAACATAAATTTTGTAATTTGCATGAAAAATTTGATTTCAACAATAAAATACATAAATCTTGATAGTAAGAAAAAGAAAATAGAAATTTAGATTGTTTGGGTAAATATGTTAATATCTGAACTCTATTTACATATAGTAAAAAAATAATTATTTACATATTATTTAATTTTAAAAACATTATGAATAATTCTAACAAATTTCCATCACAAACCCTATCTTTAAAAAAATATTTAGATGAATAATATTGTGTTAAGTGTATGAAGTAGAATAAAAAAAACTAGACAATCCCTACTCACATGGACAGGGCGACCTAGGATGGGTGTCCATCCGGTGGGCATCCATCCCTGGGGAGTTTTTTTTTCTCTAGTATATGAAATACATGTGCCCATCCCGGGAATAGGAAGAAGATGTAGATGTGTCTCGCCCAAACAAACTAATACATAATTTGTTGTTGTCCTTTATTTGTGTAGAATTAAAAAAAAGACGAATGTCTTTTTTTGGTAAATATGAACAGATTTTCTTTATATTTATATGGAAAAAGAAACTTTAAGTATCTCGAGGTTTTTTGAAAAATTAATTTAGTACCCTATAATAAAAAATTCATCAATCAAGTCAAACCTCAACTAATTTAAATCAATTAGGTCCACATGCAGCTGCTTAAACCATCCTCTTTCTACCCGACCCTTGCCCTGCCATCCAGAGGAGCCATATCATAAATTTTTATGACATGGTGCAACGTTATTAGTCAGAAGGCTAGTGGTCTAAGATGATGTGATCTCGGCAGGAGAAACACGATTTGCACGGATCTATTGTTGTCTAGAATGGATGAAACTTCGAACCCACGAACTGGACCAGCAAGAACCTCGGCAAAAGAGCCTCAACCCGAGCCACGAACAATCTGAGAACTCCAAGTCACGTCGTATCACGCCACAAACAAGGATGGAAGACTTGTTTGATAAGTGAAGATAAAGTTCAAGCTAAACGACACACAAG
>SOPF01018844.1:0-45289 GCA_012979155.1 Hypericum perforatum
TATGCCTCTTCTTGTGTTTTCATACCTTTTCTTTTTCTTGCCTTTTTATGCCTCTACTTGTGTTTTCACACCTTTTCTTTCCTTTTCTTGTCTTTTTTACCTCTCCATACCCTTTCTATCCTTATATGCCTTTTCTTGCCTTTGTATGCCTCTTCTTGTCTTTTCACACCTTTTCTTGCCTTCTCTTATCTTTTCTTACCTCTCTTTACCCTTTCTTGCCCATTCTTTCCTTTTTATGCCTTTTCTTTCCTTTTTATGCCTCTTCTTGTGTTTTCACACCTTTTCTTTCCTTCTCTTGTCTTTTCATGCCTCTCCTTATTCTTTCTTGCCGTTTATGCCTTTTCTTGACTTCTTACGCCTCTTTTGCTTTTTCATACATTTTTTACATTCTCTTGTCTTTCCTTACATTTTCTTTCTTTTTCTTGACTTCTCTTGTCTTTTCATGTCTCTCCTTACCCTTTTTTGCTGTTTATGCCTTTTTTTACCTTCTTACGCCTCTCTTGCTTTTTCATACCTTTTTGACCTTCTCTTGTCTTTTCTTATATTTTCTTGCTTTTTCTTTCCTTATCTTGTTTTTTCATGCCTCTCCTTACCTTTTCTTGACTTTTCTTACCTAGTAATGCCTTTTCTTGCCTTTTTATGCCTCTTCAGGTGTTTTCAAACCTTTTTTTTCCTTCTCTTGCCTTTTCATGCCTCTCCTTACTGTTTCTTGCCTTTTCTTGTATTTTCATGCCTCTTCTTGTGTTTTAACACCTTTTCTTTTCTTCTCTTGTCTTTTTATCCTCTCTTTACCATATCTATCTGTATATGCTTTTTCTTGCCTTTTTATGCCTCTACTTGTGTTTTCACACCTTTTCTTTCCTTTTTTTGTCTTTTTATGCCTCTCCTTACCCTTTCTATCCTTATATGCCTTTTCTTGCCTTTTTATGCCTCTTCTTGTCTTTTGACATACCTTCTCCTCAATTTCACACTTAGCTTGAAAGATGTTCTCATGATGTGCTTTACCAACTTCTTTTAAATACAAGTCAATTGTTCTAGCCAAATCGGCTTTAAATTCCTCTCACTTGTCTTCATTGTCCAATGTGGTAAGCCTATGTCTTCTTTTTTAGATGACTTGTGTACGATCTGGAATCTTACTCTCTATTCTTTTCTTTTGCTCACTCTTCTTTTTCTTATCACTGTGTAGTTTCTTGTAGAGCTCACGGTAGTGATGACTTCGAACAAAACATTTTCTCATCACCACTTTCATCTCCTCCCATATAGCTATAGGATTCTCTCCATTGCGTCTCCTACTTATGACAAGTTGATCCCACCAAGTTATAGCATAATAAGTAAACTCACTCACAGCTAGCTTTAACTTCTTAGCTTCAGAGCAATCATGACAATCAAAGACAAATTCAATCTTCCTCTCCCATTCAAGGTATGCCTCCAGATCAGATCGACCTGCAAAAGAAGGAATTTTAAGCTTAATGCTTCCCAACTTATCATCTCCTCTTCTTCTTGCTTCCCTAATTGGACGAGCATTCCTTATTCTTCTAGGACCTCTTATAGAGCCCTCATCTTCTTCCTTCTTAGACATGTTTGGTGGTAAGTAAGCCTCTTGCATCTTGCTCTTGTGGATGAGTCTATTTCTTGATTTATTCCTCTTTAGTCGTGTGAATGCTTCTCTTGCCTTGTCTTTGCTTTTCTTCTTTTATCCGCTGCCTATTCGGTCTTGTTTTCTTGTTTTTGACTCCACTTCCTCTTTAGTTCAAGTGCCTTCCTTTTTGGTCTTGCAAATTCCTCTTTTGTCTTGCGAACACTTCCTGTTTTGCTCTTTCTTTTCTCTCCCTCTTTTTTTTGTTTCCTTTTTTTTTTTCTCTTTTTTTGTTCTTTTTCTTTTCTTGATCAAAAACACAGCCTAAATTACGACTTCTTAACACAAAACTAAACACGAAACTAGACACTAACTAAACACAAAATGAAATCACTACTAGATGCAATAAAGTCACAAACTAATGCACACAACAACTAACGGATAGATCAGCCGATTGATAAGCAACAAGCTGAGCACAAAACACATGAAATATCAAGGATAGAATGGTCTAAACAACAAGTCGTAGCTCTGATACCAACTGATGTGATCTCAGCAGGAGAAACACGATTTGCACAGATCTATTATTGTCTAGAATGGATGAGACTTCGAACCCATGAACTGGACCAGCAAGAACCTCGGCAAAAGAGCCTCAACTCAAGCCACGAACAATTTGAGAACTCTAAGCCATGTCGAATCATGCCATAAACAAGGATGGCAAACTCGTTTGATAAGTGAAAGAACATTCAAGCCAAGCATACCATCTCAAAGCAAGAACAAAGAGTTATCAACTCACTTGTCTAAAAAGACTTAATTGTATTTAGAATGTTGTGTTTAAACCCAATAGACCGAGCCCCTTTATATAGGGTTCAAGTACATAAACTTTCCTAAGTAAAATAACTCCTAAACAAGCTAAAAGCAATCTGCCTAAAGCTTATCTTATTCTGGCCAAAATTAGGATGCCTAAATAAGGCTTATTCTGGCCTAAATAGAACAACCAAATAAGAAAAGAATCTTAACATAATAACTAAGTAATATGCACGTCCAAAACAAGATGCTACATGTCCTAAATAAGAAGATCTTCTCTTGCGCTTGCATCCAGAATAGTACATGCTCTTCACGGTGTCCCAAATAGGTGATATGCATCCAAAATAGGTTGATAGATGTCCCAAATAGGTTGATACACGTCCATGCATATTTCCAAAATAATATGTGCTTGCTAAGCTTCCAAAATAGCTTCAAACTCTCCAAAAAAAATCTGCAAGCAAGTAACTTCCTAAATAGCTTTAATGACATGCATGGGCTTAGCATGGGCTTCGTGGACGTCCTTGGTCTTGTACAAACTTGCATGGGCTTCATGGACACGTCTTTAGACTTGCACAAACTTGCTTGAAACTTCTTGACCTATCAGATTCATATCAAAGGCAAACTTTGTTCTTGTCTACTTTCTTCCTTTGTTTTATTTTTAGCTCAGTTGCTAGGAAAGGGTCTGAACTTAATGAAAATAGTTGCTTCTTTGATTGTGCCATCAACCCATCTTGCATACAAAGTTCATAGCTTAGGTTCTCTGAGTTCTAGTTTAAGTGCTAAAAGAGTTGGCCGAGGATTTGGAATTCGGTTCCAGATCCAGGTTCAAACCTACAAAAATTAAAAAAAAGACCACTTGTACAAAAAAAGTTTATAGCTTTATTGCCAGATGATAGCATTAGCATAGGATTGCCAAGGGGACTGGGATTGCAGAAAAGAATCATAGTTTATGCTGGAATCTTTTGTTCTTTGGTTGTTAAGTATGTGGATGTACTTGGAATCTCTTGATCTTTTCTCGATGGAGGACGGTGATTTACGGTGGAGAATATATGAAGGAGAGGAGAGAGAGTTGGTTAGTTTGGTTTGGTTAGAGTTGGTTAGGGTTGATTTATTTGGGTTTGGGTTTGAGTTTGAGTTTGGGTTTGGGTTAGGGTTATTTTTTTAAACGAATGGTATAATGGTCATAAAAATATTATGTTGACTTTTAGGTACTAAAAAGTTTGGTTATTTTACATAGTAAGGACTAAAAGAGTAGTTTTTAAACAGTAAGGGCTAAATTGGTTGAATCCCCAAAGTACAGGGACCTTAGCCTAATTTTTCCAAAGAAGTATCAAGTTATGATCAAATCCTTATTTTATTTAACTATAAGTTAATGTGATATACTATTTAGTATTTTTGTATGTGCCAGATTTCAACCTAATTTATGAAAACTCATGATATGGTAGTTAAAAAGATATCTAGATATCTTAAAGGGACAATGATGTAGCGTAGGATCAGATTTCACTCAATCTTACTTGCAGATTCTTGCGTTGCACTCAACTCAATCTAATATGAATGAAACTTGCACGAAATTGATTCACACAAGTTTAGACACTCTAAACTCACTCAGACCAGGTTGTAAATTGTGCTAAGATGGCTAACGCAAATACAAACTATCTCACTCTCACGAACAGATTTGATAAACTTGTATCTTTTAATAACTACCGTTGATTGACCACAAGGTGTTCTACAAGTAGAATGGCTAGGAAATGGCAAAGTCATGCTCACACACTCAGGTACACACCCTCACGGTCGCACCATTTGAATCTGGACACTAAGTCACAATTCTGGAAAATACTTCAACTTGTTATTTCTTTCCTTAATTTGGCCAAGTCCACCAGAATGGGCATTAAACACGCACCCCTCAGCTTCCCACAATGAGTAGATTCTCTTTAACCCCTCCCATAAGTGGCGCACTAATTAGCACCTTATTTAGGTTCCAGCAATTAAGGAAAATAAGAAAGAGTATTTCAAACTTATTACAACCGAAAATAAAGAAGGTAAGCTTCCAGAAGGTCCATGCCAGCCATGCACTCTATGCACACTCCATGCACACGTCCATACCAGATCAAGCTTGCCCTAATTGACAACTTTCCCAAATAGGCAAGATGCAAGCTCAAACTCAGAACTGAAGCAAGCACTCACGCAAAAGAATGCAAGCATGGATGGCAATTTGAGATGGTCCTATGTCATCCTCCCCTCCTTAAAAGGTTGCTCATCTCGAGAAGCTAGCTTGGATGGCAAGAGGAAGGCGTTAAAATAGGGAGTAAGGTCTACAACGTTGAACATGTTTGACACTCCATACTCCTCTGGCAGGTTGACCTTATAGGTATTGTCACTTATTTGCCTCAGAATCTTGACGGGGTCGAACTTCCTTGCTTCCAATTTGGCACCCATGTTGGCTGGTATCCTTTCTTTTCTGAAATGTACCATCACCTGCTCGCCCGGCTGAAAGATTTGCACCTTCATATGCTTGTCAATCCTTGCTTTCTCCTTTACATAGGTTGTATTCAGCCTGCTCCTCCCGGCTTGAAGTACTTCTTTAGCATGCTTCATGAACTCAATAGCAGTATTGTTGGCTTGGCTCAGCCTTGATAGTTTAGCTACATCAACAAGAAGGTTAGGAACTTTGGTATAAACCAAAGAAAATAGTGAGTGACCCGTGGACCTGTGCACCGCGCCATTATAGGCAAACTCCACAATTGGGAGGGCAAGGTCCCACTGCCTTATCTTGTCATGACAAAGGCTGCGTAGCAAACTCCCAAGTGTGCAATTAGTTGCATCCATCTGCCCATCAGTTTGGGGATGCGCAGTGGAGCTATACTAAAGTGTAGCATTGAACATGATCCATAATGTCTTCCAAAGTATCACGAGGAACTTGAGATCATGATCAGAAGTGATGCTCTTCGACACACCATACAACTTCACCACCTCCTTGAAAAATAAGTGTGCAATACCACGAGTATCTAAGGTCTTCTTGTAAGGTATGAAGTGTGCCATCTTGCCCAACCTGTCAACCATAACAAAAATGGAATCTATACCACGTGGAGTATGCGGCAACCCCAGAATGAAGTCCATACTCAAATCTTCCTAGATTGTTTGTGGTACAAGAATGGCATATACAAACCAGTGTTATGCACCCCTGCCTTGGTCTCTTGGCATACACGATAATGCCTCACCAACCTAGCAACTTCCTTACTCATGTTAGGCCAATAAAAATGCTCAGACAATGTCGCCAATGTCTTGTCATGATGTAAATGTGCCACAAGACCTCTACCATGCAATTCCTATAACAACTATTCACGAAGTGAAGTACAGGGAATGCAAAGCTAGTTGGTTACCTTTCATTAGGAAACCGTCATGCACATAGAACTCTCTACCACCTTTTCCATCTTTGCACTTGCTCTAGATGTCTCAAAAATCAGCATCATCTTCATACAGCTCACGAAGTGCATCAAAGGAGGTCATTCATCCTTGCCATTCTGTTAGGAGTGCAATCCTCCTACTGAGTGCATCAACAATAGCATTTTGAATTCCGCTCTTATGCATGATCTTGAATGGGAACTTCTAGAGGTAGGTCATCCATCTGGTATGCATGTGACTTGTAAACTTAGACTGATCATGAAGAAACTTCAGGGCACGATGATCTAAGTATAGAACAAACTCCTTGCCTATAAGGTAGTGCTCCCAAGTCTTCAATGCATGAAAAAGAGCATAGAACTCTTTCTTGTAGGTCGTCCAAGTCTGACGATGTACACTAAGCTTCTCGATGAAGTATGCTATTGGCCTTTTCTCTTGCTAGAGGACTGCCCCAATTCCAACTCCAGATCATCCACATGCACTTCAAACACCTTACCAAAATATGGTAGAGCAAGAATAGTAGTTGAACTCAGCTTTGCTTTTAGCTTATTAAAAGCATTATCCACCTCCTTGCTCCACTCAAATGCAGATCCTTTCTTTTTCAAGGAGGTCAAGGGAGAAGCAATCTCACTAAAGCCTTTGATGAACCTCTTATAAAAGGCTGCCAAGCTAAGGAAGCTCCTAACTTGTGTCACGTTCTTTGGCTGAGGCCAATTGCAAATCGCCTCCACCTTGTTCTGATCAACTTGGATTCCATCTTCACCTACTATGAATCCAAGAAAGAGAAGCTTATTCTACTAAAATACGCACTTCTTCAGGTTGGCACTAAGCTCATTCTCACACAAGGCTTCAAATACTTCCCTCAAATGCACCTTGTGCTCCATCTTAGAATGTGATATGAATCTGATGGGCCAGATATTCCAAGCTGAATTAATACAAGTTTGTGCAAGTCCAAGGACATCCATGAAGGCCATGCAAAGCTATTCGTAATCCTCCCGGGCGAGAGGGTCTGCTCTTATCCTTAAGTTTTCTACTGCTTTTCTAAATGATTGGTCGTCTGTCTAGACAACCTGGCGTACGCCAATAATTCTTGGCGTGCACCAGGTTTAATGAATTAGAAGAGTTAGAGTATGCCAACTCTTTTGGCATGAGAATTTTTGCCTCAATGGCCAAAGTTGGCGTACGCCACCTATTTCTAGCGTGCGCCAACACAGCAGTTTCTTTTTAGCAGAGTTGCACAAATGAGTAAGTAAAGGAAAATCATCCCATAAGGACCGAGTTTAAAGCTTCAACTTGGTTTAGTAACTTGTTTAAGATCAATTTATGAAGTGGTTTAATGGAAACTCTCGTTCTAAGTTGGTTTACTAATCTAACAAATTATGAATTTAGTTACTTGAAGGTTTGGTTTTCAAAATAGATTCTTAACAACTTAATAATCATAAATGAGCAAGATGAACTTAAAACAAATATAATCAACAGATTTAGAGAGTTTACTAAGTACATAACATGGTCCAAGTGTCTTAAAAACAACCAAACTACACTCTCGTGCTAGAATGGTCTAAATTGCTTCTTTACTATGCTTAGAATGGTTAGATGTTCTCTCGACCCCAAAAACCAACTAAGCACAGCAAAGGACCAACTATATGCATCACTTTAAGGACAATAAATCACTGAATAAGAATATTGTTAACTCGAACCAGCAACTTATCTAACTAACATTTCCATTTAAACCATCTCCTCTCAGTTTCAAGTTTAAACTAACTTCTAACCTTGGTGATCTAGCAAGTTTAGCATGGCATTAAGTTTGTTAGTTTGACATGTTCATATGGATTTTAACCCTCTAAACCGTGACTACATCATGGCTTCAAGACACCAAACTCACAGATTATCTACTCAAACATGCTTGCAAGGAACAATATAATCAAAATATGAACATACTTAGCATTATTTAACAAAATGAAGAGTACAAGAGAAGAAAGCTTTACAAGGTGATCCTCAGCTTCCTTCCTCACGTTCTTCACAGAAAGGATGGCAAAAATTCGTGCTGCTCACTCTCTCTCTCTCACTTGTCTTTTGTATACTAATGCACTTAATTCACATAAAACAAAAGTCAAAAGTCAAAAAAAATATAAACTAACATAATATCCTAACTACTATCCACTACTCCTCCACACTGGTCTGCCAAGGTCACAATAAGCCCAAAATCCCGAGTGTATGGCCCCTTCCAATGTTTTCCACTTAAAGAGGCAAGTGGCTGGTAGTGTCACTATCTGGTCTGCGTACGCCAACTGTGCCTGGCGTACGCTAGGTCTTTAGATGCTTGGTCGTTCGCAATCTATCATTTTTGCTCGTGGTCATTCACGAGTGGTCCTTCTCTGGCGTGCGCCAACTTCCTCTAGCGTCCGCCAGATCCTCAGCGTTGCTCTTCTCACCTTCGCATCTTTCCTCTCGTCCATGCATCCGCTTGTCTAGCTCGGTTGTCATCCATTTCCTCAAATTAGCTCCTAAAACCATAAAACATAATGAGAAATAAAATACACAACTAAGAACATGAAATAAAGAAAACTAAGACAAAGATAACAAAAACTAAAATAAAACAACCTAAAATACTAAGAACAAACTATAAAATGGACATAAGTAATGAGTGTTTTAAGCACTCATCACACCCCCACACTTGAATCTTTGCTTGTCCCCAAGCAAGACTCAAATGCGAACAACAACTAAACAAAAATCACAAAAACACACACAAACACAACACGAGGTAAAGACTAGGCAAGACTCAATCCAAACTTAACTTCCCTAAAAAACATCAACTTATATCAAAATCTTATCATAAACCTAGTTAAGTCATCAACTACAAAACACAAAACACTACGAACTAGTAAACGCCTTGACACTCTATTATTTAAGAAAGCGTTAACTCTATGTAAAAGACACTAGAAGGTTAAACTCTCAACGATAGTAAAGTGTATCACTCATATAATGTGTATGGTCAACTTCCTATCACTCGCATACAGGTCAATATCTCAAAGCATCCTACGTCCTACTCAGTGCTATCTAAAAGTCGCAATGGTTATCAATGATCGGGGGGACTTTTTCATCGGGTTGTAATGGGGCTGAAGGTCAGGGTGAGGTAAAACTATAAGTGCAAACTATAAGTCCTCAAATCGGATGATCAAAGGTAGGGAAGATGGTGGATAATAGGCTCAAAGTTGGCTTCCTCATCTAAGATCAATAAAAAGGCTCGGCTCAAATGGTTTTACGCAAATGGTAATAAAAGATTTTGGCTCTAAGGCTCTAGGCTCAAATATCAAAGAATGCCCTATATACTCACAACTTCCACGCAACCTAAACCACGATAAGTACTAGTAGGATGCCTCAATTAATTAACACAAGTATGCACCTCATGAAAAATAGAGACTGGTGTCTCTTCCGTTGGCTCAAATCCTCACAAGGTACACTAAAAAACCCTCTAGTCTTGTCTGCATAATGAAACTACCTTCCTAAACAACAGAGTGTGAGATTTCTACCAATTCCTAGGCTTTGTGCTCGAATTAAATCCCTAACTAATGATTTGATAAAATTCTAACATAAGTTGAAAATTTTTGAGGGGGGTCAAATTTATGAAAAATTCATGCCAAGTCTAAACCTACACATCCTAGATAATCTAAACGTCCTAAAAAGAAAGATTCCTTCCTGGAAGGAACCCTCCCCCTCACTTGAATGACATATTGTCCTCAAGGTATCAAATACATGCAATCAAAAACACAAATATCACACAAGTATAAAAAGAACAAACATGCAAGTAAGCTAAAACAAAGATAAGTAAACAAACACACACAATGAAATCTAAAACACAAAAGAGCAAATAAAGTAAAATAAATAAAAAGACTAAGGAAGTAGGAGCTCCTTGTCAATCCTGTGCTGGAGGCTGCGGTGGAGACTATAGTGGAAACATGAATCCAGCACCAAAGTTTTCAGCCCATTGTCGCATCCACGCCGCTTGCTCCCTCTGCTGCTCCATAAATGCTCACTGCTCAGCGTAGAATGCATGTTGCTCCTCTATCTGTACTCTCTGGTGCTCCTCAATACGAGCAGTCGATGACATCACATGCTAAAGATGGATGCCATATCCTTGAAGCTGGTCTCCGTAGCCCTACAGCTGTAACTGCATTGCAGCAAACTGGTCATGAAGATCTACCTGCGGGCATGGAGACTGATGGCTGGGTCCAGCCTCGTCATGATGCTCTTCCTCCTCCTACTCTTCCTTCTGAGGGTCAGGTGCTTGTGCCGGTGGTAGAAGTAGGCCTAATCTGGTAAGGGTAGCTAAGACCACCTAGCACTCCTCTAACAGCTTATACCGCATTATCTCCTCGCCATTTCTTGTCATCGTCTTCTTGATCAGCTTGCTGTAGTTGAGCTTGTCAATGTCAAGATCCACTGGCTCTACATATGACCCTGTATACTCTGAAAATCTCGTAGGAAAATGGTGACGTGCAATGCGAGAAATGATATGACCTAGGTATAGATGCCTAGGTTCCCTATCGCTAATCGAACGTGCAAAGTAGTCAACCACCATAGCATAAGTGCTAAACCTAACATTGTGGCGAAGGCAGTTGATGGCATATAGTTGAGATTGGAACACTTTAGACTCTTCCCATTAACCACAGAAGGTCAGAGTCATAAAGCGATGAAGGATACCTAAGTATGGTTCTCTAATTAGTGCATTAGGTGCCCTACCCGACTCGTATTGAGCAAAACCAGTAATCTCATGCCAAGCCTGATGCGCTAAACTAGATGGGCAAAAATCTAAAGCTCCACCACCACTTGTCAGTTCAAACAGGTCAACAAATTCATCTTCATCCATCTCAAGATCAGTGTCAAAAACTCATGCAGTAAATGAACGCCTATTTGCCTGAACCTGCAGAGTGCAGTAGAACTCCATCGCTAACTCCTATCTAGCCAAAATTGTTCTATCCTTAAAGTACCCCCATCCCATCTTATCAAAAGCCTCATCCAACTCATCTGCTACCCCTAAAATTCTCATCTCATCCCAATTAATCTTAAAATGACTAACAGTAATGAGTTGAGAAAATCTTTGGTACCCCTCTCCCTCCCAATTGTTGAAGATTGTGAAGGGAGCGTTGTAGCAGTGGCGGATGTCTCTGGGTCGATCTGATGAAGAATCTGACCCTGATGGTTTAGGAGTCCACACACGCTTCCCTATATTCCTCCTGCTTACCTAGCTAGATCCATCAGCTCCTAACATCATAGATCATGTTTCGGGAGTTGGGTAATGTGGGCAATGTATCCGGGATGCTTGGGTAAGAGTAGATCTAGGTTTCGGATTTGCTAATTCTGGTGGATGGTGAATTGTGACCAAAAATTGGCTACTGTCGAACTTATACCCCCTTTCTGACCTACCTGGCGTACGCCATCTTTCTGCCGAATAATTTCTGTTTTCCCATTTCTGGTGCACGCCACCTTTTCCAAGCGTGCACCAGGTCTTCTTTTCGTGCATAATTGGCGTGCACCAATTGTTTCTGGCACACGCCAGTCAGTGAATTTTTGGTGAAAATAGCTTTTGCCATTTACATTCTACCTAAACCAATTAACTAACAAACACTTAAACTACAAATTATGATAACAACACACAAATGTACATCTAAACTAATTTTTTTGTGTTTTTCTATTTTTAATTTTTTTTGGCTTTTATGTACATTGCATTCCTGGAAAGCTTAAAAACCAGACGCCCCATTCTGATGGGTCATTCTTTTGACGGATTGTTAATTATCGTGACCTTTTCGGCACGAAGCCTAACAAGGTCATGACATATTAGCACAGTCGCTTAATTGGAATATAGTACTATGTCTAATGCAATCACCTTCAAATGTGTAACTTCGATATCTGCAACTCACACAGCTCCTCAATCACGTACCAAGACGAACTTCCTGGTCTCGCAACCCTTTCAGCATGAAGCTTAACAGGGTCTTGACGCAACAAGATAGTTCTCTCGGTTTGCAATATTGTAGTATGTTTGCTGCAAACACCGTCATGCTCCAACTTCCCACACTTATGACAGAACCCAAATCTCACCATCTTTCTTCTGTAGGCACACTTTGATGTTCCTCTTGAATGTTTCATTAAATTCTCTTCGCATCTCTCTAGTCTCAATGTCTCTTTTGCTTGCTTCAAAATTACGAGACAGATGTCTATGGGGATTTTCTTTGAGATTAGTAATCTAAGCAACAATATATACTTAACACAAAACATCCTAATCTTTATCTTCTAACAGGTAAAAGAGAAATACTTTTCTTACTGATCTAACTCTTGTTATTTCAATAGACACACCTCACAATCTGAGTACCATGATATACTAGTTCCTTTCCTTGCGACTCTCCTGGCGTTATGCCTAGTGAAGCCACCATTTAATTCCATGGTTCTCACTTTTGGCAAGGGGTGACTAGCATATCGTAAGTTACGACACTCAATTCTCAAAGTTTCTTTTGCCGTACGGAGAATAACTTGTGGAAGCTTATTTTTCACTAGGAAACTTACTAGTAAAATGTACTTTGAGCAAAACATTTCTTCCTCTCTTGTAATTCTGCACATAAAAGAAAATAATATAATCCCTATTAGTGAAATAATAGAAGTAAATACTAATAAAATTAAAAATGAACCTAAAAAAAACTAAACATGCTAATTTAGAGTCGTCAGCTTGACTACTGTCGTGTTTATGCATTATTCAACATATTAACCAATTGCACTTCTGCAATTTGGTTAATAATGTCTCCTCCCAAGTAGACTTTGCATCTTTGGCCATTAACTCTGAATACCTCCCCCTTGGTACTTTGTAAATCAAGTGCCCCAAAAGGGAACACTTTCATAATCATGTAAGGTCCGCTCCATTTAGATTTGAGCTTCCCAGGGAAGAGTTTAAATCTAGAGTTAAAAAGAAGAACATGTTGACCCTCTTTAAAATCTTTTCTGATAATATGGGTATCATGTCCTTTTTTTGTCTTTTCCTTGTACAGTCTTGAGCTTTTGAATGCAAGATCTCGAATTTCTTCCAACTCATAGAGTTGGAAAATTCTTCGTTCTCTCACCTTTTTGTAATCGTAATTAAGGGTCTTGATGGCCCAGAATGAACGATGCTCAAGTTCCACAGGAAGATGGCATGCTTTGTCATAAACTAGCCTGTAGGGCGACATTCCTATTGGAGTTCTGAATGCCATTCGATATGTCCATAAGGCATCATCGAGCTTATTCGACCAATCTTTCCTCGTCGATCCAACCATTTTTTCCAAAATCTTTTTGAGCTCTCGATTTAAAAGCTCCACTTGTCTGCTTGTTTGGGGATGATAAGGTGTTGCCACCTTATGAGTTACCCCATATCTTTTAAGTAGGACTTCGAATGGTTTATTGCAGAAATGTGATCCACCATCACTGATTATTGCTTGTGGTACTCCAAATCTCGAGAAGAGTTTTTTAAGAAATAGGATAACAACTCTAGCATCATTTGTAGGTGATGCCAATGCTTCTACCCACTTTGAAACGTAATTAACTCCAACCAAGATGTATTTATTGCCATTCGATGTGGGAAAAGGTGCCATAAAGTCCAACCCCCACACATCAAAGAGCTCAACCTCTAAAATACCAGATAATGGCATCTCATTTCTTTTAGATATGTTACCCGTTCTCTGGTAGCGATCACATTGTTTCACATAGATATGTGCATCTCTAAATATGAAAGGCCAATAGAATCTGCACTCAAATACCTTTACTGCAGTCCTTGTTGCTCCATAATGACCTGAGTAAGTAGTGTTGTGACATTGCTCTAAAACATTAGCTATTTCCCAATCAGCAATGCACCGTCGAAGCATTCCATCGTTACATCTCTTAAAGAGATTTTGATCATCCTAAACAAACAATTTAGCATCCCTTAGGAATTTCTTCCTTTGAGGATAACTTAGGCCTGCTGGAATAATTTCTCCAACTAAAAAGTTGGCGAAATCTGCAAACCAGGGGGCTTCCACTCTACTCATCGTCATCAGAGTTTCATCAGGAAATGCTTTTTGTATCTTACCATTTTTCTCCATCTTGTCACTTTTCTCTAAACGAGAGAGATTGATCTGCGACAACATTTTCAGCTCCTTTCTTATCTTTGATTGACAAATCAAATTCTTGAAGTAACAGAATCCAGCGCATTAAGCGAGGTTTTGGATCTTGCTTTGAAAATAAATACTTCAAAGTTGTATGGTCTGTATAGACTATAACTTTTGAACCAAGTAAGTATGCTGTGAATTTGTCACAAGTGTAGACGACTACAAGTAACTCTTTATCTGTGGTTGTATAATTTAGTTGAGCCCCTGCCAGTACTCTACTTGTATAGTAGATGACATGGACCTTCCCTTCTTTCTTTTGTCCAAGTACGCAACCCAAAGCTAGGTCACTTGCATCACACATTAGCTCAAATGGAAGTTTCCAATCCGGCGATGAAATAACCAGAGCTATTACTAAAGCTTTCTTTAAGGCAACAAATGCCTTCTGACATTCCTCGTCAAAGTTGAATGACACGTCCTTAACTAACAAATTTGTTAGAGGCTTGGCAATTATTGAGAAGTTCTTGATGAATCTTCTATAAAAGCCCGCATGACCCAGAAAGGCTCTAATTCCTTTAACTGTGGTTGGTGCAATCATCTTCTCTATCGTGTCCATCTTAGCTCTATCCACTTCCATTCCAGCTTTAGAAATCTTGTGTCCAAGAACTATTCCTTCATCTACAATAAAATGGCACTTTTCCTAGTTGAGCACAAGATTCTTTTCCTCACATCTTTCCAGTGCCTTATCAAGATTTTCCAGACAATGATCAAATGAATTTCCAAATATAGAGAAGTCATCCATAAAAATTTCCATAAACTTCTCGTTCATCTCCCAAAAGATGGACTCCATACAACGTTGGAATGTTGTTGGTGCACAACTTAATCCAAAAGGCATTCTGCGATAAGCAAAAATACCAAAAGGACAGGTGAAAGATGTCTTCTCCTGATCTCTGGGATATATCGCTATTTGGTTGTACCCTAAGTATCCATCCAAAAAGCAATAGTAAGAATACCCCACTATTCTTTCTAATATTTGATCAATGAATGGCAAAGGGAAGTGATCCTTCCATGTGGCGTCATTCAATTTCCTGTAGTTAACACACACCCTCCAACTGGTCATAGTACGTGTTGGAATGAGTTACCCCTCATCATTGATTACTACTGTCATTCCCCCATTCTTGGGGACACAATGGATTGGACTCACCCACTCACTATCCAAAATTGGATAGATAATTTCGGCTTCTAAAAGCTTGATCACCTCCTTCTTCACAACCTCCTTCATATTTGGATTAAGTCTCCTTTGTCGGTCTACCCTCGGCCTTGCTCCATCCTCCATGTGAATATGGTGCATCACAATTTCTAGGCTTATCTCCTTGATATCGGAGATTTGCCAAGCAATTGCCTTAATCCTTTTGTTCACAATTGCGAGCACTTTGTCCTCTTCATCCTTAGAGAACTTGTTCGAGATTATAATTGGTAACCTCCCTCCATCTATTAAGAATGCATACCTTATATGCGAGGATAGTTCTTTCAACTCCAAGGATGGTGTACTTCAAATGAAACTCCAGTTCCTTAAGTAGACCGTCCTTATCCATTTCCTCCTACACTTTTTCCACATATTCTTCTTCTTGTTGTTGTTCTTCTTCTATATCCTCTATCTTAGAAATGTTTTTCTTACAAAATTCCAGGATACAATCTTCCACAACATCAATCTTCATGCACATCCCTTCATCAAGAGAATGGTGCATAACACTATTCATTTTAAACTCAACTTTCTCCTCTCCTATTCGGAGAACCAATTTACCCTTATGAACATCAACCAACGCGTGTGCAGTGTTGAGGAAGGGTCTGCCAAAAATTAGTAGACAATTCTTATCCTAGAAAAATCTAGAACCACAAAGTCAACTAGAAAGATAAACTTGTTGATCTTTACCAGGACATCCTCAACCACACTAAATGGTTTCTTTATTGTTTGGTCTGCCAACTAGAGTAGCATAGAAGTTGGCTTTATATCACACAACCCTAGTTTTCGAAATGTCGATAAAGTCATCAAGTTGATACTTGCGCTTAGATCACATAAACATTTTGAAAACTCAGTATCACCAATAAAACTAGGAATCGCAAAACTCCCAGGATCTTGAAGCTTAGTAGGAAGGTTTGTTGAAATTAGAGAACTACAATCTACCGTAAGGGCGACTGTCTCTTTATCTTCCCACTTTCTCTTCTTCGTCACGAGTTCCTTAAGAAACTTGGCATAGTGTGGAACTTGATCTAGCATCTCAAAGAAAGAGACACTAATATGTACATCATTCATTTTCTCCATAAAGCGGAGAAACTTATCATTTATTCCCGACTTTTTCTTTACCCTCTGAGGATAAGGTAGAATGGGAATCATTGGTAGTGGTGATACGTAAACTTCTTCTTCCTCTACTATTTTTTCTTCTGAAGTTTTCTCTTGCGGCACTTCTTCAACTTTCTCTTCCTCTACATCTTCAACCTTATCTTGGCTAAAGTCCACTACTTCACTTTCTTTAGCCTTCTCATTGACTGTTTGAGAAGCTAATTCTTTACCGCTTCTTAAAGCAATAGCATTAACGTGACCTCGAGAATTTTCTTCGGTAGAACTGGGGAGTGAACCTGAAGCTCTTTAGGCATTTGTCTTTGCAATTTCCCCAAGTTATATTTCCATGTTGCACATGGCAGTTGATTGCCCCTTAAGGAATTGTTCCAAATTGTTTTGCCTTGCTTCTTGACTTGCCAAGGCTTTCAGTATTTCGCTTTGGTTAGTTGATGATTCTCCAGTTTGCTGGATGAATTTCTCTACCTTGTTAAATCTTTCCTCTAGGACACCCATTCTTTCTCCCAAAAACCTACGTGGTTGAAAACCAGGTGGCGGTCCTTGTTGTGGTGCACGTAATAGTAGTCCTTTATCAGTTACAATTGCCATGCTATCATCATTGCTTCTGTCTTTCCATGAGAAGTTAGGACGATTCCTCTATCCAGGATTATATGTTGAAGAATATGGATTGTTCCCCATTCGGTTTCCTCCTTGTCTTTGACCACTAACAAAATTGATTGGCTCAGTTTATTGGTTTATCATGGCACATTGACTCATATCATGGCCAATGTTACCACAAGCTTCATAATTTTGTTGAATAGTAACAGCATCAACTTTGGTTATAGTCAAGTCTCGCAACTGCTTTGCCATTAAATCTAATTGAGCTTGAAATGATGAGGAAGCATCAAGTTCAATCATTCCTCTCTTCTTACTTCGCTCAGTTAGTTCCCTCATCTCTCTCATTGGTTGCTTTCTTCTTTCATTTGCGACTATCCTGTTTGTTGCTACCAATTCTTCCAGAATATGGAAGGCTTCATCTCTTTCCTTCCTCAGAAAATTCCCATTGGAGGCAGCATCAACAGTTCCATTGTTGTAGGTAAAAGGCTGAAATAAAAAGTTTTGAGCAAAGATTCCTTTGTTAAACCATGATGAGGGCAACTCCTTTGTAACTCCTTAAATCTTTCCCTAGTTTCACTCAAAGAATCACCTTCAAATTGTTCAAAGTTAGTGATCTCTTTGACGAGCTTGCTTGTCTTTGAATATGGGAAATATTTATCCAAAAAAGCATTGGCAAATTCCTCCCAAATGGTTATTGGAGAATCTTTTAGTTGCTTGTACCATAGTTTAGCCTTGTCCCTAAGCGTGTATAGAAACATTCGTATCTTAACAGTATCATCAGATACTCCCTGATACTTGAAGTTATCAGCTAATTCCATGAAGTTCCCAAGATGGTCATTTGCATGCTCATTAGGTAGTCTATAAAACTGACTCGATGCTTGAAGCATATGAATCACTGCCGGCTTGATTTCGAAGTGATTAGCTTCAATAGCTGGCTGCTGGATTCCAGTTTTTGCTCCTTCATAAGTCGGTCTTCCATGGTCTATTAAAGATCTTCTAAGAGCTAGAACTTCAGCTCCTTGTCCTTCTTGTCTTTGATCCATCCTTGATTTATCTCTTTTTGCTTTGCACAATGACCTTTCTACTCGAGTAATGTCTTCTTCAAATTCTAACAGAAAATTTTTTGTTGACCTGGTTAAGGGCATGCACGTAATTTTCCTCGCAAGTAACTTGTGTTGCAAGTAACGCTAAAAATTAACTCTAATTTTTTTGGTTTTTTTTATTTGTTACTATTTATATATATTATATTATTTTATTATATAAAAGCAAGATTTTCCTATTCCAAGTTCGTTCACCAAATCGAGTGTTTAAAACTCGATCCCCGGCAATGGCGCCAATTTTTTCGTGATCCTCCCGGGCAAGAGGGTCTACTCTTATCCTTAAGTTTTCTGCTGCTTTTCTAAATGATAGATCGTCTGTCTAGAAGACCTCGCATATGCCAACAATTCCTGGCGTGCGCCAGGTTTAACGAATTAGAAGAGTTGGAGTATGCCAACTCTTCTGGTGTGAGAATTTGTGCCTCGATGGCCAAAGTTGGCGTACGCCACCTATTTGTGGCATGCGCCAACACAACAGTTTCTTTTTAGCAGAGTTGCACAAATAAGTAAGTAAGGGAAAATTGTCTCACAAGGACCAAGTTTAAAGCTTCAACTTGGTTTAGTAACTTGTCTAAGATCAATTTATGAAGTGGTTTGATGGAAACTCTCGTTCTAAGTTGGTTTACTAATCTAACAAATTATGAATTTAGTTACTTGAAGGTTTGGTTTTCAAAACAGATTCTTAAAACCAATATAATCACCAGATTTAGAGAGTTTACTAAATACATAACATGGTCTAAGTGTCTCAAAAACAACCAAACTACACTCTCGTGCTAGAATGGTCTAAATTGCTTCTTTACTATGCTTAGAATGGTTAGATGTTCTCTCGACCCCAAAAACCAACTAAGCACAGCAAAGGACCAACTATATGCATCACTTTAAGGACAATAAATCACTGAGTAAGAATATTATCAACTCGAACTAGCAACTTATCTAACTAACATTTCCATTTAAACCATCTCCTCTCGATTTCACGTTTAAACTAACTTCTAACCTTGGTGATCAAGCAAGTTTAGCATGGCATTAAGTTCGTTAGTTTGACATGTTCATATGGATTTTAACCCTCTAAACCGTGACTACATCATGGCTTCAAGACACCAAACTCACAGATTATCTACTCACACATGCTTGCAAGGAACAATATAATAAAAAACATGAACATACTTAGCATTATTTAACAAAACGAAGAGTACAAGAGAAGAAAGCTTTACAAGGTGATCCTCAGCTTTCTTCCTCACGTTCTTCACAGAAAGGATGGCCAAAATTTGTGCTGCTCACTCTCTCTCTCTCTCTCACTTGTCTTTTCTACACTAATGCACTTAATTCACATAAAACAAAAGTCAAAAGTCAAAACAAATATAAACTAACATAATATCCTAACTACTATCCACCACTCCTCCACACTGGTCTGCCAAGGTCACAAGAAGCCTAAAATCCCGAGTGTATGAGCCCCTCCAATATATTCCACTCAAAGAGGTAAGTGGCTGGCAGTGTCACTGTTTGGTCTGGCGTACGCCAACTATGCCTGGTGTACGCCAGGTCTTCAGATGCTTGGTCGTTCGCAATCCATCATTCTTGCTTATGGTCGTTCGCATGTGGTCCTTCTCTGGCGTACGCCAACTTCCTCTAGCATTCGCCACATCCTCAGCGTTGCTCTTCTTGCCTTCGCATCTTTCCTCTCGTCCATGCATCTGCTCGTCTAGCTCGGTCGTCATCCATTTCCTTGAATTAGCTCCTAAAACCATAAAACATAATGAGAAATAAAATACACAACTAAAAACATGAAATAAAGAAAACTAAGACAAAGATAACAAAAACTAAAATAAAACAACCTAAAATACTAAGAACAAACTATAAAATGGACATAAGTAATGAGTGTTTTAAGCACTCATCAAAAGCCCATGCACGTTATTGAAGCTATTTAGGAAGTTAATTGCTATCAGATTTCATTTTGGAGAGTTTGAAGCTAATTTGGAAGCTTAGGATGTACGCAATCTTCTGGAAGCATGCACGTATGGAGATCAACCTATTTTGGACGTGCATCAACCTACTTTGGATGTGCATCAACCTATTTTGGAAGCATGAAACTTTCTCAGATTCTACTTAAGCTATTTAGTAAAGTCAATTGTTTTGATTAGGAAATTATATTCCAGCAACTTTTGACTTATTTAGGACATTAGTTATTCTATTGGATATTATCTATTTAGATTACTTCTTGTTTAGTAGATTACAATATGACCAGAATTCACCTATTTAGGAATAAGTATAATTTGGTCAGATTGCAAGCTCCTTTTTAGGAGTTAGATTGTTTAGGAACGTCTGAAGACTTTGTAGCCTATATAAAGGCATCTTAGCGTAATAAAACGTGGACCCCAATACATGAATTCATTCTAAATATTATAAGTCTTTGACTTAGTAAGTTTTGATAACTCTTCTCGTTCTTGCCTAAGCTTGTGTGTCATTTAGCTTGAACTTTATCTTCACTTATCAAATGAGTTTACCACCCTTGTTTGTGGCATGATTCAACCTTGACTTGAGGTTCTCAGACTGTTTGTGGCTCGGGTTGAGGCTCTTTTGCCGAGGTTCTTGCTGGTTCAATTCGTTGGTTTGAAGTCTACTCCATCCTAAGCAATAATATATCCGTATAATTGTGTTTCTCCTACCGAGACCACATCAGTTGGTATCAGAGCTACGACTTATTGTTTTAGGCTATCTATCCTTGTTATTTTTGTTTGTTAGATTAGTTTGTCTCGCATTAAGTAGTTGATCTATTTTAGCTTTATGTTTCAATCAGATTCTTGACTTAGTGTTTTAGGTTGTGTATTCTGATCAAGAAAAAAAACAAAAAAAGGGAGAAAAAAATAGAAAAGAAAACAAAAAAGAGGAAACATAAAACAAAAGAGGAAAGAAAAGAGAGAAAAAAAGGGAAACAGAATTTTTTTTGTAGCAACACGTCTCAAGAAGGCCAAACTTTAGGCAACATTGATTTAAAGGTATTTATGGAGGCCTTGACAAGAAAGTGCCAACATATCTTCTGAGCGGAGATTAAGCCATTGTGCCAACGCATGGATGCAATAGGGAACTCTTACACAAGGCAACAACCAAGAGGCAAACTTCTAGCACAAAGGAGTAGAGCACCTATTGGAGGGCTAAGTGGAGATGAATCTAATCAAGATAAAGACATAGGCTCTATAAGGAGTCTTAGGAGGCTTATGATTGATCGCAAACCTATAGAGGCAAGGCGACAAGGAGATGACCGTTGGGAGGAACTTAAAGCTGATTTGGTTAGAGAAATTGACTTCCATTTGAAGAAAGTTAGTGAAGCACGACATAAAAACATCTTTCAAGCTAAGTGCAAAACTAAGGAGAAGGTATGTTGTTCTGATCAGATTATTGAAGAAGTTTTGACGTGGGAGGAATTTGGTGAGTTTTCCAATGATTTATTTGATAGAGATGGTTTTGATGAGCATGATATGTCACTTCTTTACTTGAGATATTTATTTGACAAATCAAAAGTTATGGAAGTTGATCACATGAGGAGGCACCTTGTTACTATTATTGGTGAACGTGACAAACTTATTGTTACTAATGACAAGGAAGATGTTCAGCCCATATCTTACATGTCTCCAGATTTTGTTATTGAACATGTTGATCATATTGACTTCTTAGGAGTTGACAAGTATGATTATGTTGGAGGCTCAATATTGATCAACTTGTGGAATAATCTGAGGTTTAAAGAAAGGTTTGTGCAAACAAGTATGTTCTTGGCTTTCTAATTGGAGATGACATCCTACTTTTTATGCTCAAAGTTTTTATTCAGTTGGAGTGGGAGATATCAAGTGCAGCCACGACATTCAAAGATTAATCCTTGTTCCAACAATATGATTCATCCGAAAATGCATGGCGTATGCAAGGATTTGAGGACAAATCCCTTTCAAGAGGAGGGGAATGATATGAATCTGATGGGCCAGATGTTCCAAGCTGAATTTAATGCAAGTTTGCGCAAGTCTAAGGACGTCCATGAAGCCCATGCAAAGCCCATACACGTCATTGAAGCTATTTAGGAAGTTATTTGCTCTCAGATTTTGTTTTGGAGATTTTGAAGCTAATTTGGAAGCTTAGGATGCACGCAATCTTCTGGAATCATGCAAGGACAAATTTCAACCTATTTAGTCCATGCATCTACTTGTTTAGGATGTGCAATATTAGTTATTCTATTATATATTATGTATTTAGATTACTTCTTGTTTAGTAGATTACAATCTGACCATAATTCACCCATTTAGGAATAAGTATAATTTGGTCAGATTGCAAGCTCCTTTTTAGGAGTTAGATTGTTTAGGAACGTTTGAAGACTTTGTAGCCTATATAAAGGCATCCTAACATAATAAAATGTGGGACCCCAATACATGAATTCATTCTGAATATTATAAGTCTTTGACTTAGTGAATTTTGATAACTCTGCTTGTTCTTGCCTAAGCTTGTGTGTCGTTTAGCTTGAACTTTATTTTCACTTATCAAACAAGTCTTCCATCCTTGTTTGTGGCTTGATTCAACTTGGACTAAGATTCTCAGATTACTCTTGGCTCGGGTTGAGGCTCTTTTGCTGAGGTTCTTGCTGGTTTAGTTCATGGGTTTGAAGTCTACTCCATCCTAAGCAATAATAGATCTGTGCAATTTGTGTTTTTCTTGCCGAGATCACATCAGAATGGCTGTGCACCAGAATGTTGTCAAAATAGATGACCACGAATGACATAGGACGAATCTTAATTAGGAGAAATAAATCAAGACTACCTGGGTCACAATCTGAATTGATTGTAATACGTACAACTATGGTCTAATTATTGAATTAAATTATGCATGAGTTGGACGTATGCATGTATGGAGAAGGTGAATATGCGTGTGGATGGAGCTTGGATGACGTAAGAGCACAAGCGTCATCTACCTTGTCGTTGTCCTACATTGAGAAGTGCTACTTGATCCGGGCCCTACGCACGCTACAAAAGGTGTTTCTGATTTATGATCATATTAAGCATTAGTAACTTCCTTATCATAGTACTGATCGCGTCCATTCGCGCTCCTGCAGTCAACTAAGTCTAATTAGGTTGTCTAATTTGACTTGGTTGTTGAATGAGTGTGACTGAATTGATTGGTTTGATTCGGGAGGTACAAACCTCTTAATTCTAGTTAAATTATTTGAATAAGCGCGGAAGGATTCGGTTGGTCCACTTACCAATTTCATCTAGTCACGCTCTTCCACATCTAAGTGCTAATTTATGCAACTTCGATGTTGAATGAGCATGCCTAGATGGGATTGGTTTAAACAAGTCTTAAGAAAGGGCGCCAAGGCGTGAATTTGAATAAGTGTAATCTGATGCATATTAGTCTAGCTGAGTTTTAATTTGGCATTAAGTTAGGAGCCGTTATAATTATAATAAACGCACATCGTCCAGCTGAGTACGCAAAGAGTTGTGCGTGACCAGCTGAAGAGTTGTTTGATTAAGTCCTAGTTATTAGGTTAGTTAGTGGTCATCATAAATGCATTAGATGCGTATGTAACAGCCAGCTTTTGGTTTCCGGATGTACACCCTTTTTAAAGGGAACAGAGTTAATGAATAAATCAGTTTTTGATGGGAATTATTGTGAATCAATAAGTTGATTGAGTGAGAGTGTTTCTCAGGATTACCATGGGTAATCGATACGCATGGATTTACATAGAACGTGCATGGACTTGCATGTTGTGTGTGGACTCACATAAAACCGTACGTGGACTCGTACACATTTATCCAATTGCCTTTATTTATCCCTTAGATCGTTACATTCCATCCATTTCATTCTAATTCCATTTTATAATTCCCATTCGCCCTCTAATTTGGTCCATCCAAATTAATTAGTTTTATTTAATTCGCTTCCGCACCTGCGTCAACGAACTTGTCTAGAAAAGGCTTTAGCACCTAGTGTATCAACCTCATGAACATGCTAGGTGCATTCGTGAGTCCGAAAGGCATAACCAGCCACTCAAATAGACCATCACGCATCTTAAATGCGATCTTCCACTCATCTCCAGGTCTGATTCTTATCTGATGGTAGCCGCTTCTTAGATCAATCTTGGAGAAAATCTTTGCTCCACTCAGATTATCCAACATGTCATTAAGACGTGGTATTGGAAATCTATATTCGATGGTGATCTTGTTGATGGCGCAGCTGTCCACACACATGCGCCATGTGCCATCCTTCTTTGGCACCAATAGAGCAGGCACACCACAAGGACTTAAGCTCTTTCTTATGAACCCCTTGTCCAAAAGTGCTTGAACTTGATCTCTCAGGATCTGATTCCCCATTGTGCTAAGGCGGTAATGAGGCAAGTTTGGGAGCATAGAACTCGGGATCAAATCGATCCTATACTAAATATTGAGAGGTGGAGGCAGCCCCTTTGGCAAGTCTTCCAAGACTACCTTTGGCAAGTCTTGCAATATCTCTAGCATGGGCTGTGGTAAGTCTTCTTCTCGCATTTCCACACCTAGAACCGTATCCTTGATTACCAAAATATGGCACCAACCAACTTCATCAATGGAACTCTTTAAGAGCTTAATCGAAGTGATCATTGTAACAAGCTGAGTAGCACTGTTACTATATACCTTTACATTCTTCGACTTGCTGGGCAACAAGGTGAACCTTTCTCCTCCTTTCTTCAGTTCATAGGTGTTCTCCTCACCCTTATAAAGAACCTTGTTGTCGTACTCCCATGGTCTTCTCAACAGAATGTTGCACACATCTATTTCCAACACATTGCACTCAATCTGATCAGAATACCTCCCAATGGAGATTGGTATCGTGCACCTTGAATTGACTTTGATGCCTCCTCCAACACAAACCCATCCATTTATAATCACCTCGCATACTTCCTTGCCAACATAGCACTTGGTTCGGAATAGGTTGTTTCTCTGGGATTCAACCTTATTTGCAGTGGTCAAGGCAAACTTCCTCATCACCCCACAATACTCCTCCTCCTCCTTAGAGGTCATTCTCTCTTTGTCAGCACTTTCCTCTACTGGAGCACACAAATACGCACTTGGTTCTTCCTCCTCTTCCTTATCTCGTTCACAAACATTCGAGTACTTCCTCCTAGGATAGTCACTAGACTTATGGCCATACTCATTGCACTTAAAACATCAGATACCTGAGGTGGCAGCAGGTGCTTTTCCTTTGTTTTTTGCACTCTCTTGCATAGGCTTCCTCAAAGCTGGTCTAAACTCAGTTGCTTGAGGGGCACTCTTCTCAACTGCACCTCTTTGGATATTCGAAGTTTGACCAGGTCCAGAAAAGCGAGATGACACTGATTTCTTTTTCTTCAAGGCTGATGCAATCTTCCTTGCTTTTGCACACACGTCATTGAAGAAAAGAAAGGTGTCAAACTACAGACGAGTCTTGATCTCATAGCTCATGCCCTCTATATAACTAGCAATCATCTAGTCCTCATTGTCCTCCATATCATTGCGTAAGGCCAATCTCACAAATTTGGACGTATACTCCTCCATCGTCCTATTGCCTTGAGTGCAAGACAAGAATTGTGAGTAGAGAGACTTTTAGTAATTAACAAGGGGAAATCTCTCTCTCAGAGCTTGCTCCATAGATGGCCAATCTCTAATAGGCCTATCTCCTCTTCTCATATGAGCCTCCTGCTCCTTCCTCCACCATACAGCCGTACCAGACTCCAACTTAAAGGCTACGTAGTTCACCTTCTGATCTTCTGTTAGATCCGTACAATTAAAATATTTTTCAACGGAATCCAGCCAATTCAAGAAGCCTTCTACCTCCAAATCTCCGTAGAACTTCTCGATGTTCATCTTGAACAGTCTGTCCACCCTCTACACATACTCTTCTTTATGCTCTTCCCTTCTAAAGGCCTCCCTACGCACACCACGGCCTCCATCTCTACGCCCTCTTCCCTTAAGGCCACGTCCTCCTCTTCTCACATAAAAAGTAGCATCAGAATGAGTTTCCTCTTCCTCTTCTTGATGGTCGCGTACATCAATAGGAGGGGGTTGCTTATGGGTGGTTGCAACGCCAGATTGTCCAGATGAGAAAGGATTGCTTGTATGGATGTCTCTAGGTGGGCAAAATGTTGGTTCATGTCGGGCCATGGTGGATTGTTCTCCTGATCGACCATAGTGTAATTGGTTAATAGTAGAGCTTGGTGGTTAGACAGGACTTGGATCAGGGGATCGCAAAGTCATGTTGATCGGCTCATAGATTAGGTTCTCTCTCAACTCCCTGGTGATAATGTTTAAACACTCCTCTCAAACTCACTCAGGCTCTGATACCACTTGACGCAGCATAGGATCAGATTTCACTCAATCTTAACACAATCTAATATGAATGAAACTCAATCTTAACTCAATCAAGAAACTCAATCTAATATGAATAAAACTTGCACAAAATTGATTCACACAAGTTTAGACACTCTAAACTCACTCAGACCAGGTTGTAAATTGTGCTAAGATGGCTAATGCAAATACAAACTCTCTCACTCTCACGAACAGATTTGATAAACTTATGTCTTTCAATAATTGTCATTGATCGAGCACAAGGTGTTCTACAAGTAGAATGGCCAAGAAATGGTAAAGTCACGCTCACACACTCAGGGATACACCCTCATGGTCGCACCATTTGAATCTGGACACTAGGTCACAATTCAGGAAAGTACTTCAACTTGTTATTTCTTTCCTTAATTCGACCAAGTACATAAAGAAAGGTGGAATCCACCAGAATGGGCATTAAACACGCACCCCTCAGCTTCCTATAACCAGTAGATTCTCTTTAACCCCTCCCACAAGTGACACACTAATTAGCACCTTATTCAGCTTCTAGCAATTAAGGAAAATAAGAAAGTGTATTTCAAACTTATTACAACCAAAAATAAAGAAGGTAAGCTTCTAAAAGGTCCATGCCTGCCATGCACTCCATGTACACTCCATGCTCACGTCCACACCAGATCAAGCTTGCCCTAATTGACAACTTTCCCAAATAGGCAAGATGTAAGCACAAACTTATAACTGAAGCAAATACTCACGCAAAAGAACGCAAGCATGGATGGCAATCTGAGATGGTCCTATGTCAGACAACCAACTTAGAAATTTGATACCCTAATAATTAATTAGATATTCAAACGCCAATTATAGAGGTTGCGAGTAGATATGAAGAGTGCGTGAGAAACATGTTAATTGCTTGGAAATATCTTGGTATCATGATTTTATAAGAAGTAAAATTATATATCTCTTTACTACCAAAATAGAGTACATTTCCACTAGAAGTTGTCATTCTCATCTTCTTTGATGAAGCAACAAACTCTAAGATAACGATATTTTTTTTAATAAAATGCATATTATATGTCATAATATTAGTGCTATTTGCCTTAGTAAAAATCCAATGCAACATTCACGTACTAAACATATTACAGTCACGCATTATTTTTGTAGTGATTATGTTTAAAAGGTTAATATAAAGCTATATTTTGTATGCTTCAAAAATTAAATAGTAAATATTTTTAGCTAACTATTGCATGAGGAGATTTTGTTCAGGTTTAGCAAGTGAAAAGAAGTTCAAACTTAATAATCGTGATGGACAGAGAGTTCTTTTCAACTGTTGTTAAAAACCAATATATAATAATTGTGAGTTATCATATTGTAATGACTGTTAGCAAAGGTCTTTTTAATAAGGGCTCTTGTTATCCCTAAAAAGAAAATAATTATTTCTACTTAATTAATTAAGTCTAGAATAAACATCTTCCTTCCTCCTCTCATCTTCCTTCTTCACTCATTCTCTCTCCAAAAAGAAACTATCTCTCTCTCTTAGGCCTAGAAAGATAAGGTATTTTAGCCGTCATAAAAAAATTTCCAAACCTCAAGAATCACCACATAGAGAAGAATTTGGTAGTTTATTATTTGAAAAAATGGAGAACGTGATAAGTGTGTAAAACACTCAATCTTTGTGTTTATTTTGGTTGTGTTTTCTAGTGTTCTTAGTTGTTTTAGTTGAATTTAATTTGTCATTATGTTAGTTTCTAGTGTTCTTAGTTGTTTTAGTTGAATTTAATTTGTCATTGTATTAGTTTCGTTCATTATGTGTTTTAGTCGAGATTATCTTTTTTCATTGTGTTTTCTTATATTTAGGAGCTATTTTGAAGAGAAGTGGAGGACGATCTATTGAGAGCACGAAGGCATGGGCGAGAGGAAGGTTATGAAAGCAAGGAGTGCGAAGCAAGGATAGATGGCGCATGCCAATAGACCAAGCATACACCAAAGATCAGCCACGCTAATGGCCAAGCACGCAAATGACCAGGCACACACAGAGAATAAGGAAACTTGAAGGCTGGCATATGCCAATGGCACCTGGCGTACGCTAGGGACAAGACTAACAGAATGCAAGTGGCTGAGTTGATGTTCAAAACAAATGGGAAATAAAGCTTCGGCCATTTAATGCTTGTGATGATGAATTAGGCAAATTTTTAAGATATTTTGTTAAGATATTTTGTTAAATTTACTTTTTAGTATTTGGCTTTAGTATAAGTAGTGACTTTTGTAAATAAGATAGGTATGTAAAAAATTAGACTAGATATTTAATTTTTTGTATGGATGTGAGTGAGAAGGCAGGAAAGCTTTGATGTGATTCTCGTTGAAGAAAATACAAATTACGGATCTATTGTTGATTAGGATGGAAGTGACTATTAACCCATGAATCTAAACTTGCAAGAACCTTGGCAAACAAGCTGCAACCCGAGCAATGAACAATCTGAGAATCTCAAGTCAAGGTCGAATCATGCCACAAAGAGTATGATGAACTTGTTTGATAAGTGAAAGAAACGTTCAAGCCAAATACCAGCTTAAAGCAAGAACTAAAAGAGTTATCAAAATCACTTGTCTAAAAGACTCATATTATAAATTTGAATTGTATGTCTAATAACATGGACATAAGCCTCCTTTTATAGGCTCAAGAGTTCACAAACTTCCTAAGTAATAAACTCCTAAATAAGCTAAGACAATCTTGCCTAAATAAGCTAAAAGCAATCTGCCTAAAGCTTCTCTTATTCTGGCCGAATCTTGCACCCCATGACATGGAGATTCTGGCCTCTTTATTCAACTAAATAAGAACTAAATAAATTACTAAGTAGCTAGAAGCTTGCTAGAAGATCACGTCCCAAATCAGATTATGCATGGACAGAATAGGTCGTCCGCATGCTTCAAGTTAGCAAAGTTGACGTGCCTTCCAAATCAGCCTCTATCACATGCATGGGCTTTACATGGACCTCATGCACATCCGTGGACTTGTATGCACTTACTTGGCTTCTTGAATTAGTCCACTAAGTTTAGTTTGAAGCCTCTTTGCTCTTGCATGTGTCATTGGTCCAATTGGCACTTGCACTTGATGTGAGTCTTGTTGCTTGTATGTAGGCATGCTCGCATTATTTCCCTCTTCTAATGTAGCAAAGCGAAATGGTTTGAGAATTTTGGATGAAATTCATAACTTGTAACCTAAGAAACTTGGAAAGATCAACAACCACCAACTTGCGTAGGGTGATTGAGGTTTGCTTAATAAAGAGCGGCCAATCAGTGGCTAATTTTTTACACAAGCACAACTATGCTTTTCCCTTGCACTTGGCAATTCTCAGAGAATCTGGATTAATTCAACATAACATTCATTTCCTTTCTTTGCTCAATTTAAATGAGCTGAAATCAAGGCGTGAATTAAGAACACGCAACTATTACAACTTTTCCCTTTTCCCCACATCCATAATTGAATGTGATCTGCCTAAACCCTTCCTTATTAACTCTCCTCATTATTTAGTTGCTCGGCCCTCTCCTAAGCAACGTCAGAAAATTGAAAGTCTCATGCTACTTATTACAAGATAAAGCAAAATAAAGAAGGTGCAATAATTATAGGTTACAAGTTGGTCAAAGCTTCCATGCAATGCATGCATACGTGAATTAGCTTGAACTTGCACCTTGGTCTTGGACATCCTACAGTAGCCTCCCGTTCTTAAAATTTGACTTGTCTCGAGTTGCTAGTCGTGATGGCAAGGGCAGGGGGTTGTAGTAGGGTGTAAGATTCGCCATATTGAATGTCTTTGAAATGCCAAGATCCTCGGGCAGGTCAATCACATATGCATTATTGCTCACTCGTCTCAACACCTTATAGGGTCCAAACCTTCATTGTTGGAACTTTCCTCCGAGCTTGGAGGGCATTCTCTCCTTTTTAAAGTACACCATCACTTCCTCTCCAGGTTGGAAAAGTTGCACCCTTCAGTGAGCATTTACTTTGGCCTTCTCCTTGGCATAAGTCATAGCCAATCTCTTCTTCACTGCCTCCAACATATCTTGTGCATGCTCAGCAAATGTGACTGCGATTGCATTGGCTCTTGGTGGCTTGCGAATGATAGATACATCAACAAGGTGATTAGGAACCTTAATATACACCAATGAGAAAGGTGACTCTCCTGTGGAATGGTGCAAAGCTCCATTGTATGCAAACTCCGCGATAGGGATTGCAAGGTCCCATTACCTCTTCTCTTCATGACAAAGGCTTCTGAGCATGCTCTCAAGTGTGCGATTAGTGGCCTCTGTTTGTCCATCGGTCTAGGGGTGTGCTGTAGTGCTAAATTGCAAGGTTGCATTAAACATTCGCCATAATGTTTGCCAAAAGCTGGATAGGAACTTCGTGTCTTGGTCTGATGCGATGGTGCGTGGGACTCCATGCAAACGTACCACCTCTTTAAAGAATAATCTTGCCACCCCAGAAGCATCCGTTGTCTTACGGCATGGAATAAAGTGGGACATCTTGGACAACCTGTCTACCACAACAAAAATAAAGTTAAAGCCACGCGGTGTGCGAGGCAAGCCAAGCACGAAGTCTATGCTCAAATCTTCCCACACTTGCTTCGGAATAGGGAGAGGAGTGTATAGCCTGGCATTTTGGACTAACCCCTAGGTTTCTTGACATACACGGCAATGTCTAACCATCCTCTCTATGTATTTGCTGATTCTAGGCCAATAGAACTATGAAGACAAGGCATATAGCATTTTATCAGGCCCCAAGTGTGCAAACAGCCCTCCTCCATGCAATTCCCATACCAAATGTTCTCTCAAAGAAGTTTTTGGTATACACAATTGGTTGCCTTTCATAAGGTACCCATCATGCATATAATAATCTCGCATGCCCTTTCCTCCTTTGCATGACTTCCAAATTGCACCGAAATCTTCATCATCTTCGTATAGCTCACGAATACTTTCAAATGCTGTGATTTCACCCTTCAATTCCGTGAGCAACAAGATTCTCCTACTTAAGGCATCGGCCACCAGATTTGTCTTGCCACTTTTATGCACAATCTTGAAAGGAAAGCATTGCAAATAAGTGGACCACCTTGCGTGCATATGGCTTGCTAACCTTGCTTGGTCATTCAGAAACTTCAAAGCACGATGGTTCATATACAAGACAAATTCCTTGCCCACCAAGTAGTGTTTCCATGTTTTTAAGGCACGAAACATCATATAGAACTCCTTTTCATACGTGCTCCATCTTTGCCTGAATTCACTCAACTTCTTGCTAAAATAAGCGATAGGCCTCTTCTCTTGGGTAAGAACAGCACCTATCCCAACTCCGGAAGCATCCACTTCAACTTCAAATAATTTGCCAAAGTCTGGAAGGGCCAGAACTGGTGCGAAGCTTAATTGTTCTTTCAAAGTAACAAAAGCCTTCTCTACTTCTTCACTCTAATCAAAAGGCGCTCCTTTCTTAAGCAAAGATGTAATAGGGGCAGCAATCACACTGAAACCATGTATGAAATGCCTATAAAATGAAGCTAAGCCAAGGAAACTTCTTACTTGCATTACACTCTTTGGCTGAGGCCAGACTTGTATTACTTCCACCTTTGCTTGATCAGCTAGTACACCCTCTTTCCCAACAATAAATCCCAAGGTTTGCATAAAGCTCGTTCTTCCTTAGTGTGTTAAGTACTTCACAAAGGTGCTTGACGTGATCTCCCTTTGACTTGCTATACACCAGGATTTTGTCAAAGTAGACCACCACAAACTTGTCAAGAAATGGCCTCATAACTTGATACATCAACCTCATAAACGTACTTGGTGCATTTGTCAAGCCGAATGGCATCACCATCCATTCGTACAACCCCTCCTTGGTGTTAAAGGTCGTCTTCCACTCATCACCAAGCCTAATTTTGATCTGATGGTATCCACTTTTTAAGTCTATTTTCGAGAAAATAGTTGAGCCACTCAGATTGTTAAGCATATCTTCTAGCCTAGGTGTGGGAACATATACCCTACAGTGATCTTGTTGATGGCTCAACTGTCCATACACATTTGCCAAGAGCCATCCTTTTTAGGGACATGCGGGGCAGGAACTCTACAAGGGCTTAGGCTTTCGCGTATTGATCCACGCTCTAGAAGTTCTTGAACTTGAGACTTCAAAATCTTGTGCTCTTCTGGACTCATTTTATAATGAGGTAACTTTGGGAGGGTGGCACCTAGAACAAGGTCGATATTGTGCTGAATTTCACGCATAGGAGGCAGCCTTTTAGGTAGATTCGAGGGAACGACATCCATGAATTCTCGCAAGAGCACTCAAACTTCATGTGGAAAGTCTTTGTCGCTCCTTGGATCTTACTTCAGGTTGTTGTCCAAAAGAAGGAATAGACATACTCTTGTCTCCTTTAAGGAGAGTTGGAACTCTTTGAGAAAAGTTAAAAGAGTCACCATTTGTACGAGGTTGCCTCCCTTCTTGCCAAGATTCTTCGATTTTCTTGGAAGCAACGTAAACTTCTGGCCATTTTTGATTACCTCATACTTGTTCTCCTCTCCTTTATGCATGGCCTTATTATCATACTCCCGAGGCCTTCCGAGTAGAATGTTGCATGCATCCATGCAAAGCACGTCACACATCACAACATCAGTGAATTGCCCAATGGAGATCGGCACTTGACAACACAAATCAACTCGAATACTTCCTCCTGATTGCACCCATCCTATAGAGTAAGGGGCAAGATGCAGAGTGGTCTTTAACCCAAGCTTCTCCACCATGCTTGCACTTATAAAATTCTCCTGACTTCCTCCATCGACTATAACATCACAAACTTCCTTTCCCACGTGACATCTTGTGCAGAATAGTTGTGACGTTGAATTGCATCCTTTCTCTCCACAGACAAAGCTAGCTTCCTCATTACTTCACAGTACTCTTCATCATCACCAAGTTCTTCTTGTGATTCCTCCTTGCTTTCTTCAATAGGTGCACAAAGGAGTGCGTCCTCCTATTGTCCTTCAGTCTCGCATAATTGCACAAACTTTCTTTTTGGACACTCGCTTGATCTGTGCCCTATCTCATTGCACTTGAAACATTTTATTCGTGAGGAACCCTCAACCACTTCCTTGCCTTTTTTTTGTGCTTGTTTGGCATTTGATGGGGCTGATCTAGATCAAGGTGCAACTCTAGCATCTCCAGTTGGTACAGGGTTCTTCTCTGATCCACGAGCAAAATTAGAAGTCTGACCAGGAGTATAATAGTTGGAAACTACTCGTTTTTTCTTTAAGGCAGCTCCGATCTTGCATGTCTTATTGCATACGTCTTGAAAATACAAGAACGTGTCAAACTCTAGCTAACTCTTTACTTTATAATGTAACCCGTCAATAAACCTTGTGATCATTTGATCCTTATGTTCTTCAATATCATTTCATGTAGCCAGCCTCATAAACTCCATAATATACTCATCAACTGTCTTGTTACCTTGCACGCAAGACAAGAATTGTGAGAATAGGGCTTGGTGGTAATCCACGGGTAGAAATCTCTCACGTAAAGCCTGCTCCATGGTTGGCCAGTCTCAGATTAGTAAGTCTCCCCTTCTTCGACAAGATTCTTGCTCTTTCCTCCACCATACGGCTACTCCAGATTCAAGTTTAAAGGCGACGTAGTTCACCTTTTGCTCTTGGTCAAATCCATGCAGTCAAAATATTTTTCTATCGAGTCTAACTAGTTCAAGAACCCCTCAACATCAGCATCTCCGAAGAACTTCTCGATATTCATCTTAAATGGTCGATCTATATGTCTAGCATAGTCATCTCCATGATCATCCATTCTATACACTTCCCTCCTAGGGCCATGGCTAGTATCACCACGGCCTCCATCTCCTCTCCCACGCCTTCTTATGCCACGAACAACCCTTCCTCCCCTCCTCAAGTCTAACATAGCATCAGAATCCCCATCCTCATCTTCATCAAGTCCAAAAGGAGGATTACATACCATAGGAGGAGGCGGTGTTGGAGGTTGCACAACCAAGTTGGCAAGTTACGTGCGGATCTCCAAGATGGCAGCCTCAGGTTTTGATTGTCCACAGGATCAGCCATAGAGCATCGGATTTTGGTAGAGCTTGGTTTGGTAAAAAAGGCACAGATCAGGGGATCATGTTACCTTGTGGATTGGCTCGTAGGTGGGCTCTCTCTTAACTCTCTATGGTGATAGCGTTCACTCAAGATCAATGTGGAAACTGATCTGATCGTGATTTAGGCTCTGATACCACGTAATGTAGCACAGCGAAATGGTTTGAGAATTTTGGATGAAATTCGTAACTTGTAACCTAAGAAACTCGGAAAGATCAACAACCACCAACTTGCGTAGGGTGATTGAGATTTGCTTAATAAAGAGCGGCTAATCAGTGGCTAATTTTGAACACAAGCACAACCGTGCTTTTCCCTTGTGCTCGACAATTCTCAGAGAATCTGAATTAATTCAACATAACATTTATTTCCTTTCTTTGCTCAATTTAAATGAGCTGAAATCAAGGCGTGAATTAAACACACGCAGCTGTTACAACTTTTCCCTTTTTCCATGTCCATAATTGAACGTAATCTGCCAAAACCCTTCCTTATTAACTCTCCTCATTATTTAGTTGCTCGGCCCTCTCCTAAGCAATGTCAGAAAATGGAAAGTCTCATGCTATTTATTACAAGATAAAGCAAAATAATGAAGGTGCAATAATTACAGGTTACAAGCTGGTCGAAGCTTCCATGCAACGCATGCATATGTGAATTAGCTTAAACTTGCACATTGGTCTTGGATGTCCTACGACATCTTCTTAGAGGGATTTGCCCTCAAATCCGCGTCATCTACATCAAAAAGACTCAAATCAGTAACATTAAATGAAGCACTAATGTTGTACTCACCTAGCAGGTCAAGTTATTGTCATTGATGCATTCTAGCACTTGAAATGGACCATCTCCTCGTGGTAGTATTTTTGAATGCCTTTGTACGGGGAAATGTTCTTTCCTTATATGCAACCAAATCCAATCTCCAAGCTCAAATACAACCTTGCACCTTCCTTTGTTTGCTTCTCATGCATAATGCTCCGTCCTCTTCTCAATATTCATCCTTGCCTTCTCATGCAATTGCTTGACAAGTTTGCCTTTTTCTTGCCATCTAAATTGACATACTCACTTGAAGGCAAAGGTGATAAATCTAATAGAGTCAAAGGATTAAATCCATAAACAAGTTCAAATGGTGAATATTGAGTAGCAGAATGAATCGACCGATTATAAGCAAACTCTATATATGGCAAACAATCTTCCCAAGTCTTAATATTATGCTTGATGAGTGCTCTCAATAAGGTTGACAAAGTCCTATTCATAACTTTAGTTTGACCATCAATTTGTGGATAACTAGTAGTAGAAAATAACAACTTGGTACCTAACTTACTCCACAAGGTCTTCCAAAAGTAACTTAAGAACTTAGCATCTCTATCAGAAACGATTATTCTAGGCATGCCATGCAACCTAACAACCTCTCTAAAGAACAAATCAGCAATGTTTGAGGCATCATCAGTCTTATCACATGGAATAAAATGTGCCATCTTAAAAAACCTATCTACTATCACAAAAATTGAATCTCTTCCATGTTGAGTCCTAGGCAGACCAAACACAAAATCCATAGAGATATCAATCCAAGGCTCACTAGGTATAGGTAGTGGAGTACACAAACCATAGGGTTTCACCTTTGATTTGGCTTTCTTGCATATGATACATCAGCCACAAATCCTCTCAACGTCGCACTTCATGTGTGGCCAATAAAAATGATCTTGTAACATTGTCAATGTCTTTGCAACTCCAAAATACCCCATTAATCCACCTCCATATGCCTCCTGAATTAGCAACTCCCGTATAGAACAATTAGGCACACAAAGTTTGTTTTCACAAAATAGGTAACCTTCATTCTAAAAGAATTTACCACTTGCACTCTTCTCCATAGCTCGGAATAGATTCCCAAAATCAGTATCATCAGCATACAATATTTTGATGTGTTCAAAACCAATCATTATAGCGTCAAGGGCAGAGATTAGGGTGTACCTTCATGATAGTGCATCAGCCACTACATTTTCCTTACCTTGCTTATAGCGAATGACATAAGGAAATGTCTCAATGAACTACCCATCGTGCATGCCTCTTATTTAGCTTATGTTGCCCCTTAGTGCTTCAATGATTCATGATCAGTGTGTATCACGAATTTCTTTGACCACAAGTAATGCTGCCATGTTTTAAAGGTGTGGAAGAGTGCATACAACTCCTTGTTATACGTAAGATAATTCAAGGTTGCACCACTTAGCTTCTCACTAAAGTAAGCAATTGGTCTTCCTTCTTGTATGAGCATAGTACCAATTCCTATACCTGAGGCATCACAATCAACTTCAAAAGTTTTAGCAAAATTAGGCAAAGCTAATAAAGGAGCATTAAACAAATTCTCTTTAAGTTGGAATGCCTTCTTTTGAGCTTCTCCCTAACTAATCCCATGCTCTTCTTGATAACTTTAGTGATGGTGGCGGCTATGCTGCTAAAATTCTTCATAAATCTCCTGTAAAAACAAGTTAGTCTATGGTAACTTCTCACGTGAGCAACACTTGTAAGACTAGGCCATTCACGAATGGCTCGGATCTTTTCTTCATCAACCTGTATTCCATTAGCTCTAATAACAAAACCCAAGAATACAAGTTTATCTGTGCAAAAGGTACACTTCTTCAAATTGGCATACAATTGATCCTCTCTAAGTGCATCTAGGACAGATTTCAAATGTTCCACATGATCCTCCAAGTTTTTACTATAAACAAGTATATCATCAAAGTAGACAATTACAAATTTGCCTATAAATGGTCTCAAAATATGGTTCATGAGTCTCATGAATGTGCTAGGTGCATTAGATAAACCAAATGGCATGACCATCCACTCATACAACCCATACTTAGTTTTAAAAGCAGTTTTCCATTCATCTCCTTCTTTCATCCTAATTTAATGATATCCACTCTTCAAGTCAGTTTTAGAAAACATGCAAGAACCATGCAATTCATCTAACATGTCATCTAAATGAGGAATAGGGTTACAATACTTCACTGTTATGTTGTTGACTATGCAACAATCAACACACATTCTCCATGATCTATCTTTCTTAGGCACAAGTAGGACTGGAACAGTGACAAAAACGTTCTGCCACACACGTCTATCTTGCTAATTTCTTTGTTGAAGGTTGATGGGTTTGTTTTTCTTTCCTATGTTAACATTCTCACTTGATTTTGCTTGGCCTCGTGTCCTCCCTTTCATCCTTGGCTTCGCGTGTGTGCTCGATCATCCACCACTTCTCCTTGAATATGCTCATAAACACAAGCAAACTTAATGAAAAATAATAAACTAAGCATAAACACACAATGCACGAAAACTAACACAAAGACAACTAAAACACAACTAAATCAACCTAAAATACTAAGAATGAAACACTAAAGGGGTATGAATAATGAGTGTTTTGACACTCATCAAACAACACATGGACTCATTCTCTCTCTCACGTACCCTTTCTCCAAAAGCTCATTGACTTACCTCTCAAGTTCTTTTGTTTCTTCCTTGTTGCTCCTAAATATTGGGCGGTTTGGTATTATAGCTCCTGGGACAAAGTTAATTTGGTACTCAATTCCCCTTATTGGTGGCAAACCCGGTGGTAATTCATTGGGGAAGACATCTTCATAATCCTGCAAAAGAGAAACAATTATACTTGGCAAGTCTTGCTCAAATTCGTTAGTGATCAAAAGTGTCTCCCTATATCAAAGTAAGATCATAGACTTTCATTCAAAACAAGCTTGTTTGATCTCTCTTGCTCCCACATAATAACTCTTTTCCACTCATCTTTTCTCTTTTTGGCCGATATAATTTCTATTTTTCCTTTCTTCTTTTCAGCTTCTTCTCTCCTCTCCACTCATTTCTTTTGCTCACTCTTTTTCCTCTCATGACTTTCCTTTTGCAACTTCGTTTGGTCTTCACATACTTGTGATGGTGTTAAAGGTGCCAAAGTGAAAGTACGCTTCTTGATTGTGAATGAATACTTGTTGGTGTGGCCATCATGTGTTACTCTCTCATCAAACTTCCACAATCTTCCCAACACTAGGTGACTAGCTTGTATTGGCACAATATTGCACAACACTTCATCCTCATACTTGCCAATGTGGAATGCCACTAGTACTTGCTTTTCCACCCTCACTTCCCTACTATCATTCAACCAGTGTAGCTTGTAGGGCTTAGGGTATTTGGTTGTGAGTAAACCTAACTTCTCAACCATGGTAGTGATTGCTATATTGGTACAGCTACCTCCATCAATAATCACACTACATACCTTGTCCTTGATATAACACCTTATATGAAAGATGTTCTCCCTTTGTGCCATATCATCATCTTCTCTAGCTTACATGTTCAAGGACCTTCTTGCCACGAGAGTGAGTCCTTCATTGACTTAGAGTTCTTCTTCAAATACATCCTCTAGCGAAGGCATACTATCATGCTCTGAGTCTTCTCCTTCTCTCACAATCTCTCTACTCTCTCTAATCACCATGACTTACTTATTAGGACATTGGCTTGAGATGTGCCCTCGCTTGCCCTTGACACTTGAAGCACTTGATATCACAGTTTCTTGCTTGAGGGGCTTCCACTTTCTTTTATGAATTTGCATTAGAACTCTCAATTTTGTGCTCGACCTTGGATGTCATTGGTTTCTCGAACTTTTTTGGGTAGTTCGGTTTCCAAGTTGAGCTTGCTATAGCTCGCACTCCTCCTCCTCCTTTTAGTTGCTTCTTGATGTAGGCAGCAGAAGGAACTTGATCTGTTTGTCTTTTATTTTGAATCATTGTCCAATTTGTATCCTTGCTAGATCAAATTTGGGGAACACAAATGTACGGAATTGAATGTTTCCGGGTTTTTCTTTGGAGTTGGATGAATTAAAATGCCCGAATGAGAGGGTAAGCTTGAATGATTCGAATTGAAAAATGAACACAATGGATTGGATCGTTTATGGTTGATCTAGGAAGGATACAAATTGAAAAAATGATCCAAAAGATTGAATACGAGTGGAATGGATTACGAAATGAACTAAGGGGAATGAGTGATACTAATAAAATAAAAGGATAGAACCTTGATCAGGAACAACTTCCATCATATGATCTAAGGGGGTTTTATGAATCAAACGGCCAACTAGGGCGATTTGGTAACCAATGTATGAATCCATGTACAACTATGTGAATCCACGCACAACAATGCGAATCCACGCACTAACTATGCAAATCCATGCATTTAATTACACTCGGGTAATCAACGAGATTAACTCTCAATAATTCATTTCATCATAAGTTATCAATTACATTCATAAGGACTTACATTTATAGAAAGGAAATACAAACTACCAATAGTCACATGAAACGAACACAACCCCAATATGAAATTACATCCAGGATCAAGGAATTAAAATGAGCTTAAGGAAATTAAATAAATTAAACCTTATGAGATTCTAAGAATGGTAAAATGCAACTTAGTATGCATAAATGTCTTCAAATGCCAATCAATTCGAGATAAACTCCAAGTAACGAATTGATTCATGGCATGTCTTCACTTGAATTTAAGGTGGATCAAATAGAAATTCTGTATGTCTTGGATGTCCTACGTCATACTCCCCTTCTTGGAAACAAGCTCGTCCTCAAGCTACTAGCGTTGAAGGTATGGGACACGAATCCAAATAAGGTGACAAGTCAACCTCATGGAAGATACTAGATGCTCCTAACTCGACATGAAGGTCTTTGACATATGCATTGATGCTCACACGCCTTAAAATTTGGTAGGGACCAAATGCACAAACATGAAACTTGTCTCCCAAGTTGCTTAACATCCGAACACTCTGGAAATACACCAAGACTTGGTCGTAAAGCTAGAAAAGTTGTGTTTGCCTAAGCATATCAACATGAGTCGTTTCTTCCACGAATGCATCTTCTGAATTCTGGTGCACATACTTGATTACACTTCGAACTTGCTTCTTTAACCCCCACAACATTTATGCATGTATTGAAAACTTTGGATTGTAAAGTTGAACACTCTTCATACACAACTCGTCAAGCAAATAGAAATCAACCTCGGTTCTATCTTGCTTGCTCAATATGTCATGCAAGTAAAGATCTTCCACACTTTGTCTAATCTTGCACAACATCCATAAGTTGCTAAAGTCTTTGCCAGGTTTGTACAAGTAGTCAAAGGCAGCAACAAATCCTCAAAGTTCACTAAGTAGAGTCTGCCTTTATCTCAAAATATCCATAAGTGCTTTGGAAGTTCCACTCTTGCAATCAACCTTAAATGGCAACTTTTGAGGATACTCGATCTATTTAGCATTCAAATGGATGCTTGGCTTCAGTTGATCACATAAAAACTCAAAAACTTTATGATCCGAATATAAATCATGCAACCCACTCAAATCAACTTCCAACAATCTCCGTAAAATTCTCTGGGAAATCGTTCAATAATAAACGTTCATTCTCTTACAAAACTTTCCACGGCTTCTCAAAATCCAATTCCAACAACTTCTTTATGTGCTCAAGAAGGTTCTTTACGTGCTCATGTAAATCTTCCCATATTCCCTCGTAATCATGCACGTTGTTTAAAGCCATAACATCACAACCTTCCAATTCTCTTTTAAAAACAAGCATCATTTTATGAGGAGTTACCAATTCCGCAGAATGCATGGTATGATTCAACGTGATCTTGTTTGGCTTTGGCTTTTTTGACAAGAGAGTGAATTGATGTTCATCTTTCTTCAACTCTTACAGATTCTCCTCTCCATGATGCAATGCTCGGTTCTCAAACTTCCAAGGAGGTTCCAACAGAGTGTGGCAAGCTTCCTTGTCCATCTTTTCACAAACGAACACATCTTTTGCACTAGAAAGCTTATAGCTTGAGTTTTCTTTAAGTTCCCCTTCGGATTGAATCCATCCTATAGTATAGGATTCAGGATTTGCTTTGACCTTCAATCCAAACTTTTCAATATATTGCTTATTGACATTGTTGTCCACAATCACATCATGAACCTTATTTCCATCATAGCAACACGTTGTATTCAGGTTGTTGTGTTGTACGTCTTCTTTTCCCATGCCAACGATGACATCCTTGTGCAACACATTACTAACTTCATCTGAATCATTTGAATTTTCTTCTTCGGTAATTGCATCAATAGGTGCACAAACAAACGTATCAAGGCTCTCCTCTTCTTTGCCCTTTTGTTCAACCAGTTGATTGATCTTCTTCTTCAGACAATCTCTAGCGATGTGACCAATTTTGTTACATTTATAACAACATAACTTAGAAGTTGTGTTGGCCTCAATCTCTTTTCTGTTTCTTTCCGAAATTTTAGGAGCTTTCTTTGGTTTGGTTGTTGTCTTTGGATCAGTTTCTTAAACAACCTTCTTATCCGAATTTTTGCCAAAGTTGGAAGTCTCTCCTAATCCAGATGATGAGGGACAGCGGAAGGCTTACAATTTTATACTAGGTTTGCAGAACCAAACGAGTTCTTCCTTATTCTTTCAGCAACCAAGTAACAGCAAAAGGCTTTGCTAACCACATTTGGTTGACTGAAGGAGCGAAGATGAATATGTTTGGTAGTTTCGTTCTGCCAGGGTACGGAACTTTGGAATAAAAAGGGTAGGACCTTAGGATTGGTAAGGTGAGTTTTCGATGTGGGATGGGATTAGGCACGGTTGTTCGGACTTGCTCTGGAATACGAAATGACTAGGAGTGGTTAAGGGTAAGTTGGGATGAACCGATTCTACAGTTGTGGCCAAGTCATTCTAGGTAGAAAATTGGAGTAACGGATAGAGACTCTGATCAGGAACAACTTTCGTTGTATGATCCAAGGTGTTTGAATGAATCAAACAACCAGCCAGGGCAAATGTTGGATAAGTGTTCGAGTCCATGAATGAGCTAAGCAAATCCATGCTCAACAATGCGAGTCCATGCATCAATCATGCAAATCCATGCATACGATGAGGCAAATCCATGAACTCACAATTACGCTAAGGTAATTCAGAGAAAAATTTAGAGAATAACAATCTCAATAATTCATATTTTTCCAATAATAATAATTTGGATTACATATGATCGGATATTTAAAGATAAACTAAGGTGAGCTTGGATGGTCATTAAACCAATTTCGTCCAAGAGTCACATTACATGAACTTGGATTTCGAGGAAAGCGAATCTACTTAATTGGAAAACATAAAAGACTAAAATGATCTTAACTTAAATCAAACGAACTAAACTTAATGTGAAATGAATGGCAAAATGCAAGTAGGTTCGTCTAGATGTCCTTGAATGCCAATCAATTCGAAATAAACTTCCAAATTCGAATTGATCCTTGTTCTTCCTTAACTTGACATCGTTCAGATTGGTTGGAAGTCTTAGAGTCTTAGATGTGCCTACATCATACTCCTCTTCTTGGAAAATAAGCTCGTCTCGAGCTTAGTATGGTAAGCATCAGGTACACAGATTGTAAGAACATCACCAACTTGTCATTGGAAACACTTGAATATCCTAGTGAAGTTTGGTTTCTTCCCGACCAACAGAATAGGTACTTTGACTTTAACATTCGGAAACAAACCATGACCAATGCATACTTCATATTGCGAAATTGAGCATCCCTCATTCGCATTTCGCCATGCAAATAGAAAATGTTCTTGGTCTGTCCAAATTTGCATAATACCCACGAGTCACCACAATCTTGATCTATCTTGTGTATAATCTTCAAATATTCAAAGGCAATAACTACTCCACAAACTTTGACAAATAAATTCTGCCTTGAACTCAAAATATCCGCAACAACCTTAGTAGTGACACTCTTCCAAACAATCTGAATTTGCAACTCCTAAAGATATATAACATCCATATCAAGTGGGATTGGTAACTCCCAAAGATACTTAATCCATTTTTCATTCAGAATGTTGTTGTCCGTATGCAACTCATGTAAACCACGCTAATTAGCTCCCAACGAAAATAAATCATTCGGATCAAACTCATGAGCAACCTTTGGAAGGTCTTTCCATATCATATGCATGTTCTTATGCAAGACTTCCAACACCTTAGAGTTCATTATCAAGAACTTCTTTACATGCTCAGCAAGATTCTTTAGTTTCGCATCACTATGCAATGCATCTATCTTCTTCTAATTGATCACATAACAAACTTCTAGGTCTATCATCAAATCTTGCACGTACTTAGGCAGTTCATACCTCAATTTCGTAGTATACATGGCATTAATCACCTCGTACAGATTCTCTCTATGATGTAGGCCTTGGCTCTCAAGCTTTCGATCATGGCAAGCTTCCTTGTCCATTAAGTCACAATTGATCATGTTGCCTTAAGTTCCATGATCCACGATCTCGTCATGAACTTCTTTTTCTTTGTAGCAACACGTTGGTTTCAGAATTATGCGTCGCACTTCTCTTTTCTTTTCCGAAGTTAGATCCTCCTTGTGTATCACATCATTCTCTTCTTCTGAATCTTTCAAATCTTCTTGATCTTCATCCGAAATTTCTTCATCTAGTGTGCATACAATTGTTTTAATGCGATCTTTAGATTCTTCTTCATCACACTTCAGAAATTGATTAGTTTTCTTCCGAGGACAATCTTTTGCCTTATGCCCTAATTCATAACACTTGTAACAAATCAGTTTGGAAGAATTCTCCTCCGAATCTTCTTCTTTACTCTTGATAAGTTCTTGCACCTTCTTTGCATCCTTTGGACTGTAATTAACATCAAATGACCTTGCTTGATCAGAATTCTTCACGAAATCCATCTTGTGCAATGCCTTCTCAATTTTTCGTGTCATAGCATACGCATCTTGCAAGTAAAAGAATAACTCAGCCTCCATTCAATGCTTGATCTCAGATTGTAAGCCTCCAATAAATCAATAGATCAACTGATCTTCCTTGTCTTCCACGTCAATCCATGATGCCAAACGAACAATCTCATTTGCATACTCTTTCATGGATCTATCCCCTTGCACACACTTCAGAAATTGTGCATCTAGGGTTTTCTTGAAATTCACGGAAAGAAATTTCTTCTTCAGAATTTGACTCATGGAAGGCCATTCACGAATGCATCTTGTTATTTTCTCCTTATGCCACCATGCAGCCGTTCTTGAATCAAATTTGTTGGCCACGAAATTAAGCTTTTGCTCTTTGGTCAGATTCTTGTTCTTGAGAAAATCTTCAACCGAATCAAGCCAAATTAAGAATTCTTCGTCCATGTTTCAATAGAATCTTTCAACATGAAGCTTGGACACACACTCTACATGTCTGAATTGATCACGCTTCAAATCCACATGTCCAGATGCACGTTTTTGTGCAAATGCCTTCTTGGAACATCTTTCAGCACGTAGGCCTTCATCACGAATGTCTTCAACATGAATTCTACGTCCATGAATTCCTAATTCTTGATCTTCACGTACTCCTCTTCTTGAAAAGAGTCTAGTACACGAATCCACTTTGATCTTTTCTTCATGCTTCATACATACATCAGATCTTGGTGCCAAATTATCCAAACATCCAAGAATGGATCTCAACTCGTTTTCAAGGTTTGAAAACCTTTGGTTTACATCAGGAACCACCATGATTCAGATCAGTTTTGTAGTGGAGTTTGGAAGATAATTGAGATTTGGATCGTTAGATCACAAATCCTGATGCACGGTTTGTAGTTATGGTTCTCTCTCAACTCACGGGTAAGGAAAACACTCGATCTCAATATGGGGATTGAGATGATCATGGCTCAAGCTCTAATACCACCTGATGAGGGATAGCGGAAGGCTTAAAATTTTATACTAGGTTTGCAAAACCAAACGAGTTCTTCCTCGTTCTTTCAGCAACCAAGTAACAGCAAAAGGCTTTGCTAACAACACTTGGTTAACTGAAGGAGCGAAGATGAATACGTTTGGTAGTTTGGTTCTGCCAGGATACAGAACTTTGGAA
>SOPF01018870.1:0-13337 GCA_012979155.1 Hypericum perforatum
TCAGATTTGACCTTTGTGACTTGTAAATGCAATACCTTTTTCGTCTTAAGTCAAAAATGAGCAAACTCAGTGGAGTTGGAAAGAAGACACAAAATCCTTCAGTCCCACTGTGGCTTAGTTTTACAAATTTTGATTCGAACGTGGCCAAAAAATTCAAATTAGTACGTGGCAGTAGCTAAAAACTCCTAACTCAAGTTTGTAAACTAAGTTTTAGCTTTGAAACTCTTTCCCTGGCAATGGCGCCAATTTGATGGTTAGGTGTTTGACATACCCATAGCAATATAGATTATGAAGTAGGGTTGTCGATCCCACGAGGAAAGAGGTTGCGCCTTACTCGGCTTACTTGCTTAAATTTAGGAATTTTATGTCTTTGGTTTCTTTAGTTTGGTTTAGTGACAACTAACAAGCTAACATACTTAAAATGAAAATACAACCAACTTAAATCATGCAAGAACACAAATAAAACACAAGAACATAAGGTATATATCAACTTAAAACAAGTGGTGTGATACCATAGATTACTTAAGTAAACTATATGGTTCGTTGGGTTTTTAAGTACGTGTCACGATCCGGGTGTTTCAAGGCAACTAATCTACACTTTCGTGCTAGATTAGTCTAAATTGATCTTTAACTAAACTTATATGAACTCAATGTGCTTTCACCCCCACGAGTCACATAAATCTAACTAAAGACCAACTATATACTTCACCCTTTTGGATAACCAATCACCAAGAGAAATTTTCATCTCACGAGGCAACGGATCAATATGTTAAATGTTCGATCAAGTCTTTCTCCTTTCGGTCTCAAGACTTGAATATTTTCAAAGTTCTAGGTGATCAAATTAGACTAGGCCTTAAGACCTTTAACATATACATGATCCATATCATTTTTACCCATTTTAAGCCATTAGAAAACTTAAGTTTTCAAGGCATCACACCAATAAGTAACTACTCACACATAATTGAAAGAAACATGAACACAAAAATATATATTACATTACAAACATTAACATACATATTTTTTACAAACTAAGCATAAGAAAAGTAAAGAAGTAAAGAGTTAGAAAGTGTTACAAATCAAAGCACAAGGCTTGGTGTTTGCCTTAGACTTTTTCTCTTCCTTTCTCTCCTTCTTTTCCTTCTCCTTTTGCTCACGGCCACACTTCTCTCCCTCTCATTTTTTTTCTTTTTTTTCCCTTGTTTTGGTACGTGAGAGTCCTTTCCCTTGGCTGCCTCTTTTTCTTAACTTATTACATCAATCAATTTACTAATGACAATGGCTAATCAACTTGCTAAAAGATGTTTGCCATCATCCATTTTTAATCATATAAGTTAGGCCATTTTAACCTTACTCTTCACTTTAAATATTGGCCTAACTTATGTCTTTGTCAATTGATTGAATACTCCATCCTTGTCCTTTAAAGCAATGGCCTAATTAAGTCATTTTTACCTCTCAAATTGGCAGCCACGAATTTGGGCCCAGAAGCCCAAAGTTGGCCCAAATAAACCATCAAGTTTGGCCCACTAGGATAGAATCAGCCCAAAACATTGGATTAAGCGGTTGCCCAACTTAGAGGCCGAATTGGAAAAATACCTTCAGAAATGTTGTAGATACAGATGTCTTCTTTCCAACGCCACTGATGGTGCCTCAATCCGATTTCGTATGAGAAAGTTATGAATTTTTCCGTAAAGAGGTCTGGCCCGGCGAACTACATGGTTAGCCTCGAAAATAATTGGTGCATTTGGTTTGTCAATGCCATTTTGCTTGCAACCTTGTGATCTTGATCGTGCATTGTTAAATCATCGTCCATGAAGCTCCTAAACATAAAGAAAACACAAGAAAAATGAAAGATCAAGACAAAAGAACAAAATGTGCAAAAGCAAGAATAAGGCAAGAAAACACACTTAAAACCATAATAACAACACTAAACTTATACTAAAATGTACATAAATAATGAGTGTTTTTGACACTCATCACATACACACCTCATACAATTGCTACATCAAAGGTAACAAGGCACCATACTCAAGCATTTACTCAAACATACTAATATATATGAACATAAACATAAACAAGAGAGAAAGGAATGGAAACTTATCAAGGTTCCAAGCTCCACTCTTCAAGTCCATGTTATTCTAGCTAAAATTTACATCTTGTTGGTGGAACATTCTCACTTAGGTCAACAATGTGAACCAAGTGAGCCAAATGAGCCACCCTTTGTTTTTAGACCAAAAACTACCTAATATACTAACTAACTTAAGGAATAGTAAACTAAATATCTAATCTAACTTATCTAACAATTTGGACAACCTAAAATATATGAAAAGTGGCTGCCAACTTTGTCCCCTTGCCTTCACAAAGCTTAAACCGCCTTAGTCAAGTCTTCCAATTTGTTTGGCCAACACTCAGCTTTATTTCACTTCTGCCCATCTGGTTTGGCGTGCGCCATGTCCACCTGGCGTGTACTAGCCTTCACAATTTTGCTTCTCCGAGTGAAATAGTCGTCTGAGTGTTCTGTCATTCGGATAACAGTAACCTGGCATGTGCCATGTATGCTGGCATGCACCAGATGTCTGTGCTTTGCCTTCCTTGGCTTTGCATCCTCCCTTTCGTCCATGGCTTCGCGTGTGCGCTTGATCATCCTCCACTTCTCCTCGAATATGCTCCTAAAATCAAACAAACTTAATGAAAAACGATAAACTAAGCATAAACACACAATGAACGAAAACTAACACTAAGACAACTAAAACAAGACTAAATCAACCTAAAACACTAAGAACGATATACTAAAATGACAAGCATAATGAGTATTTTTGACACTTATCACACCCCCACACTTGAATCATTGCTTGTCCCCAAGCAAAACTCAAAATGCGGACAACCTAAACGAAAATCAAATATAAACAAACAAATAAATACAAGACAAGGAAAAGACATGGCATGAATAAATCTATACTTAACTCTCCTCAAAAACATCAGCTCGTATCAGAATAAAATCATAAACTAAGTTAGTTCATCAATCCAAAACACAAAGCACAACAAACTAGTAGGCATCTCAGCACTCAATTGTTTAAACAAGTGTTAACTCTATGTAAAAGACACTAGAAGCTTGACCTCACAAGGGTAAACAAGTGTTTCACTCATATAATTTGTATGGTCAACTTCCTATCACTCACATACATGTCAATATACTCAAAGCATCATACATCCTACTCAGCGCTATTTAAAAGTTGCAATGGTTGCTAATTATCGGGGGGTCTTTTCATCAGGTTGTAATGGGGCTTAAGGTTAAGGTGAGGTATAATATGTGGATAGTGGCTAAACCACCCAATCCGAGGACATGTCACATATGCAACTAATCATTCATCTAATCTAAGCATCCTCACATATATAAAAACAATAAACACACTCCCCAAATATCCCAATGTCCTAAGACCAAAAAGCACGAATTTCTCCTAGAAACATGCCTTATTGAACTTCACATTCTTTTTATTTGCTTCTTTTTCTTTTCTTTTTTTTTCTCTTTTTTTTTACTTATATATGCAACATTCACAAACTAATAAAATTATACAAACTTAGCATGTTCTAGGTAAAAACTCGGCTTCTAACATGGCCATAACTACATCAACCCGACAAAAGTAAACCAAATCAAACCCAAGCTACCAACTAAACCCAATACACATTCATACCTATAAGTCCTCGAATCGGCAAGGGTAAGGAAAATGGATGATATATGGTTTGTAATTGGCTTCCTAATCTAAAATCAAGAAAAAGCTCGGCTCTACGGGTTTAAACAACGGATATATATACGGATTTTGTCTCTAAGGCTCTAGGCTTAATGTCCCATCTACTCACTAACTCCCATGCAACCTAGACTACGATAAGTACTAGTAGGATACCTGATCAACTGAATAAGTATGCACCTCATGAAAAATATAGAGACGGATGTCTCTTCCTTCAGCCCAAATACTCACAAGGTACACTCGTCAACCCTCTAGTCTAGTCTACATAGTGAAACCACCAATCTAAATAATAGAGTGCAAGATTTCTACTAATTCCTAGGCTTTGTGCTCGAATTAAATTCCTAATTCATAAAATAATAAAATTCTAACACAAGTTGAAAATTTTTTAGGGGGATCAAATTTTTGAAAAATTCACGCCAAGTCTAAACCTAAACAACACGTACTAACAGACTAACATACTAAACAACCTAAAAGAAAGATTCCTAGAGGGAACCCTCCCCCACACTGGAACAACACATTGTCCTCAGTATGTCTAAGATACTATTAAACATCTAAACAAACAAGCATGCAACAACGTTAACTCACTAATGACTTGTTATGTAGACTACCTTCTTGTGACCTTTTCGGCTTTAAGCCTATTAGGATCACCGTACAATAGCATAACACAATCATTAAATGAGTTATAAACACACAAAATCAAAAATAGAGTCAAAATAAATAAAATAAACAAACAAACTAAGTAAGTAAACAAATAAAACAAAGTTAGGGAAATAGGAGCTTCTTGTCAATCATCTGAAGCTGGAGGAGGTGGTGGTGGAAGTGATGACAAATCAAAGCCACTCCGAAAGTTATCCGCCTAGTTGCCCATCCATTCAGCGTGCGCTCGCTGCTACTCCATATGCTCTCGCTGGTAAGCCATGTGAGCTCTGGATTTAGTGTAGTACGCCCTCTGCTCATCTCTCATGGCTCCCATCTTAGCCTGCATCGTAGCTAGCTGGTGGCATAGAAACTATATATCATAAGGAGCATCATGTGCCTGATGACTCGGCCCTGCATCGTCATACTAAGTCTGCTCCTACTGCTCCTCTCTCTGATCTGGCACCCTTCCTGGTGCCCTGAGGCACTTTTGCACTGCCTCTCTCTCTTTCCAAGGCTTGTATTCGACAAGCTCAACTCCATCGACCATCGTCTTCTTAACTAGCTCAACTCCACAATCGTGCCACAAAAATCTGTGAACTGCTCAGAAAAATGGTGACGTGCAATGCGGGATATAATATGACCTAAGTATAGATACCTAGGCTCCCTATCACTAATCAATCTCACAAAGCAGTCGATCACCATAGCAAAGGTGCTAAATGGTATGTTGTGGCGTAGGCAATCTATGGCATATAGCTGAGATCTGAACACTTTAGACTCTTCCCATTGTCCACTAATGGTCAAAGTCATAAACTGGTAAAGGATACCCGAATATGGTTCTCTAATCAGTGCGTTAGGTGCCTTCCCTGACTCGTATCTCTCAAAGCTAGTAATCTTATGCCATGCTCGATGAGCTAAACTAATGGGTGAGAAATCTAACAAACCCGCTCCAGCCTTAAGGCTAAAGAGGTCGTTAAATTCTTCCTCATTCATGTAAAAATTAGTGTAAAAAATACGTGCAGTAAATGATTATCTGTTAGAAGATACCTGCAACGTGCAATAAAACTCTAACACTAATTCTTGCCCAGCCAATATCTCTCTCCTCTCAAAGTATCTCCAGCCTAGTTTCCTAAAAGCCGAACGCAATTGTCTATCTACCCCTAGTATTCGCATGTCATTCCATTCTATCATAAAATGACTAAGGGTAGTGAGTTGAGAGAATCTTTAATACCTCTCTCCCTCCCAATTATTGAAGATTGCGAAGGGAGCGCCATAGTGTTCACGGATGTCCTGAAGTGGCAAAGGCAATGGTGTAGGCGAAGGGTTTCTAATTTGCTTCCTTCGGTCTCCTCATCCTCCTCACCTTGAATCTGCAGCTTCTGCCATGTTATATTTTATTTGGCAATGTTGGCTTTTCGATTTAAGGTGGAGAGGAAGAGTTGGTATTGTGTTTTTATGAGACATGTCATACGCCTGTGGCTTTTTATATTCGAATCTACCCAAACTTGGCGTGCGCCAAGTCCATTGGCGTGCGCCAACTTCTTCCTTTCCATCATTTCTGGCGTGCGCCAGGTTTCTTCGACATGAGAGACATGGCGTTTTCCATATACTTTGGCGTGCCATATCTATACAATACTCAAAATCTATGTACTTAAACTAAAATTACTCTAACTAATTTACCTAATATAAGAAATAAACATGCTAATCTAATTTTTTTGGCTTTTATGTATGTTGCGTTCCTGGAAAGCTTGAAAACCAGATGCCCCATCAACATGGGTCAAAGGTGCAACTTGGACGTTCGCAATTCACACAACTCATGAATGGCAAACCATGACAAACTACATTTTCGTGCAACCTTTTCAGCTTTAAGCCTAATAGGATTGGAACGTAGTAGCACCATATGCACATTTTACGAGTTAGTGCTATTCTTGATACAGTCTCTATCATGCTCTAATTTTCCGCACCTTGGACAAAATTCAAATCTCTTTATCCTCCTCTTGAAAGCACTATTTGAAGTTCCTCTAGAGTGTCTCAAGAAATTTTCTTCACATCTCTCAATTCTGAAGGTCTCTTGTGCTCGACGGAGAATGATGAGACATATGTCAATCAGGATCTTCCTCAAAACTAAGACACTAACTAAACAAAGATACTTAACACAAAACATCATGTTCTTTATTCTCTGCAGGTAAAAGAGCCTTTCTTTGGTTCTAATGTTCAAACATTGGATGGCACATAAATTGATTGCACCTCCGCATCTTGATTAACGTCACCCCCTCCAATGTAAATTTTGCAATGTTGGCCATTAACTTGGAAGACTATCCCGTTGCTATTTTTTAAACCAAGTGCTCCGAAAGATAGCACTTTAACAACTTGGTATGGGCCGCTCCACTTGGATTTGAGCTTCCCTGGGAAGAGTCTTAATCGCGAGTTATAGAGAAGAACATTCTGCCCCTCCTTAAACTCCTTTTTGATAATGCAACTCTTCGAGTTGGAGGATTCTGCGTTCTCCGGCCTTTTTGTAATCCTAATTAAAGGTTTTAATAGCCCAAAATTCACGATGCTCAAGTTCTACTGGAAGATGGCACGCTTTCCCATAAACAAGCCTATATGGCGATATTCCTATACGTGTCCTAAATGCCATACGATAAGCCCATAAGGCATCATCGAGCTTGTTCGACCAATCTTTCCTTGTTGTTCCGACAATCTTTTCTAATATTTTCTTGAGCTCTCGATTTGAAAGCTCAACTTGTTCGCTAGTTTGGGGATGATAAAGTGTTGCCACCTTGTGCATCACCCCATATTTCTTAAGCAGGACTTCAAATTGTCTATTGTAGAATTGTGACCCACCATCACTGATTATAGCTTGTGGCACTCCAAATCTCGAAAAAAGTTTCTTTAGAAATCGGATAACCACTCTAGCATCATTTGTTGGTGATGCCAAAGCTTCTACCCACTTTGAAATGTAGTCAACTCCTACCAAGATATACTTGTTGCCATATGAAGTTGGGAAAGGACCCATGAAGTCCAAACCCCAAACGTCAAAAAGCTCAATCTCTAAAATTCCAGATAATGGCATCTCATTCTTTTTCGAGATATTTCCCGTTCTTTGGTAGCGGTCACTCTGCTCAACATAACTACGTGCATCCTTACAGATGAAAGGCCAATAGAAACCGCATTTGAAGACTCAACATGCAGTTCTTGAAGCTCTATAATGTTCTGAGTAGGGAGTGTTATGGCATTGCTCTAAAATATTTGCTACTTCCAAACTAAAAATGCAACGTCGAACATCCCGTAGAAATTTCTTCCTTTGGGGATAACTCAGATCTATAGGAATGATACCTCCAACTAAGAAGTTGGCATAATCAGCATACCAGGGAGCTTCTACTCTACTCATTGTCATAAGAGTTTCATCCAAAAACTCTTCTTGGATTTTCCCTTCAATCTCCATACCGTCGCTTTTCTCTAACCTAGAGAGATGATCTGCGACTACATTTTCTGCTCCTTTCTTATCCTTAATGGATAAGTCAAATTTTTGTAATAACAAAATCCAGCGCATCAAGCGAGGTTTCACATCTTGCTTTGAGAAAAGATATCTCAAAGCTGCATGGTCAGTGTAGATTATAACTTTCGAACCAAGCAAATACAGTCTGAACTTGTCACATGCGTAAACAACTGCAAGCATCTCTTTCTCTATGGTCGTATAGTTGAGTTGAGCTCCTGCCAATACTCTACTAGCATAGTAGATGACATGTAGGTTTCCCTCTTTCTTCTATCCAAACATACAACCCAAAGCTAGATCACTCAAGTCACACATCAATTCGAATGGAAGTTTCCAGTCCGGTGATGAAATCACTAGAGCTATGATAAGAGCTTTTTTAAGAGCATCAAATGCCTTAAGGCAATGATCATCAAAGTTGAAGGATACATCCTTGACCAGTGAATTCGTTAGAGGTTTAGCAATTAGAGAGAAGTTCTTGATGAATCTTCTATAAAATCCAGCATGACCCAGAAATGCTCTAACTCCTTTAACTATTTTTGGTGCATCCATTTTTTCTATCGCCTCTGTTTTAGCTCTATCGACTTCCATGCCAGCTCGAGAAATCTTGTGCCCAAGGACTATTCCTTCGTCTACCATAAAATGGCACTTTTCCTAATTGAGCATAATGTTCTTTTCCTCACATCTCTGCAGTACTTTATCTAAGTTATCAAGACAGTGATCAAATGAGTCTCTAAATACAGAGAAATCATCCATGAAGATTTCCATAATCTTTTCGTTCAATTCCCAAAAGATAGACTCCATGCAACGTTGAAACTTTGCTGGGGCACAACTTAATCCAAAAGGCATTCTGAGATATGCAAAAATACCGAGGGACATGTGAAAGATGTTTTCTCTTGATCTCTGGGGTATATTGCAATTTGGTTGTACCCAGAGTAACCGTCCAAAAAGCAATAGTAAGAATACCCCGCTATCCTTTCTAATATTTGATCTATAAATGGAAGTGGAAAGTGATCTTTACGTGTAACGTCATTTAATTTTTGATAATCAATGCACACTCTCTAGCCGGTTACAGTTCTAGTCCAAATGAGCTCCCTTTCCTTGTTGATCACAACTGTCATTCCTCCTTACTTGGGAACACAATGTATTGGGCTAACCTACTCACTATCCGATATCGGATAAATGATTCTGGCTTCTAGGAGTTTAATCACTTCCTTCTTGACAACCTCCTTCATATTAGGATTTAATCTCCTTTGTCGATCTACTCTAGGTTTCGCTCCATCCTCCATGTCTATGTGGTGCATCACAATTTCTGGGCTTATCCCCTTAATATCAGATATTTGCCACCCAATGGCTTTAATCCGTTTGTTAACAATTATGAGCACTTTTGCTTCTTCTTCCTTAGTGAGCTTGTTCAATATAATAATCGGCAATCTCCCTCCCTCTATTAAGAAAGCATATCTCAGATGGGAGGGTAGCTCTTTCAATTCTAAGGAAGGAGCCTTAACAATTGAGGGTGGGGTTTGATATTTCAAATGAATTTTGAGCTCCTCAAATAGACCATCTTTATCAATTCTCTCCTCAATTTCTTCCTCAAAGTCCTCTGCGACTCTCTCTAGATCTTTATCCTTAATCCTAGAGATGTTCTCCTTGCAGAACTCGAGGATACAATCATCTACTACATCAATCTTCATGCACATCCCTTCGTCAAGTGGATGGCGCATAATACTTGTCATGTTAAACTAAACCTTCTCGTCTCCAATTCTTAGAACTAATTTACCATTATGCACATCCACCAAAGCATGTGCTGTATTGAGGAATGGTCTTCTGTAAATTAGTGGGCAGTTCTTGTCCTCCGAGAAATCCAGAACCACAAAGTCAACTGGAAAGATGAACTTGTCAATCTTAACCAGGACATCCTCAACAACACCAAATCGTTTCTTAATAGATTGGTCAGCTAACTGGAGAAGCATAAAAGTTGGCTTAACTTCGCACAAACCTAGTTTTTGGAATGTAAACAAAGGCATCAAGTTAATACTTGTGCCCAAGTCACACAAACATTTAGGAAACTCGGTTTCACCTATGAAATAGGGAATTGTAAAACTCCCCAGATCTTTAAGCTTTATTGGAAGATTCTTTGAGATTAGACAGCTACAATTAGCCGTAAGGGTAATTATCTCTCCATCCTCCCATTTCCTCTTCTTAGTGATGAGTTCCTTTAGAAATTTTACATAGTGTGGGACTTGATCTAACATTTCTAAGAATGAGACACTAAGCTGTACGTGTTTCATTTTCTCCATGAAACGGAGAAATTTTTATCCATTCCAGACTTTCTTTTAACTCTCAGAGGATAAGGAAGAATGGGTACAACACTCTCTTAGCCTTCTCTTTGACTTTCTGAGAAGCTAATTCCTTGCCACTTCTTAAGGAGATCTCATTAACTTCACCGCAAGGGTTTGTCTCAGTAGAACTTGGGAGAGAGCCAGATGCTCTATGTGTATTTGTCTTAGCAATTTCCCTAAGTTGTACTTCCATGTTACGCATGGCAGTTGCTTGACCTTTAAGAAACTGCTCTAAATTGTTCTGTCTTGCTTCCTGGGCCGCTAATGCTTTCAAGATTTGACTTTGGTTGTTGGATGAATCTCTAGTTTGTTGGATGAATTTCTCAACCTTGTCAAATCTATCCTCGAGTGCTAACATTCTTTCTTCTAAGAACCCACGTGATTGAAAACCAGGTGGTGGTGGTGGTTGTTGCGAGACACATAATGGCATTCCTTTATCAGGAACGATTGCCATACTATCATCATTGTTTCTTTCTTTCCATGAGAAGTTAGGATGGTTTCTCCAACCAGGATTGTGTGTAGAGGAATATGGGTTATTTAACGTTTGGTTTCCTCCTTGTCCTTGACCACTCACGAAGTTGACCTGCTCTACAGATTGGTTCATCAACGTACATTGACTAAACTCGTGGCCAGAGTTGCCACAAGTTTCGCAATGTTGTTGTAAAGCTACAGAATCAACCTTGTTTAGTGTCAAATCACGCAACTGCTTTACCATCAAGTTAAGTTGCGCTTGAAAAGACGAGGAATCATCTAAGTCTAACATTCCTCTTCTCTCACTTTGCTCAGCTACCTCCCTTAATTCTCTAACGAGTTGTCTTTTTCTCTCATTTGTGATTATCTTGTTGGTCGCTACCAGCTCTTCCAAAATATGGTGGGCTTCAGCCCTTTCCTTTCTCAGGAAATTTCTATTAGAAGCTGAGTCAACAGTTCCCATTGTTGATGGCGATAGGTGAAAATAGAATGTCTTAAGCAGAGATTCCTCAGACAAACCATAGTGCGGGCATTTTCATTGCAACTCCTTAAATCTCTCCCAAGTTTCACTCAAAGACTCTCCTTCATATTGTTCAAAGTTTGTAATCTCCTTGACGAGTTCGTTAGTCTTTGAGTAGGGGAAATATTTATCTAAGAAAGCATTTGCTAATTGCTCCCATGTGGTTATCGGAGTTCCCTTAAGTTGTTTATACCAAAGTTTAGCCTTATCCCTTAACGTGTATGGAAACATTCTAATCTTTACGGCATCATCAGTCGCTCCAGGATACTTAAAATTATTAGCTAATTCTATGAAGTTCCCCAGCTGTTTATTGGGATCTTTATTAGGAAAACCAAAGAACTGACCCAAAGCTTGAAGCATATGAATCACGACCGGCTTAATTTCAAAGTGATTAGTCTCAACAGCAGGCCGTTGGATTCCAGTTTTTGCTCCTTCGTAAGTTGGTCTCCCATGGTCCATTAGAGAATGTCTAGGGGTATGAACTCCATCCCCTTGACCCTCTTGCATTTGATCCATTCTTTCTTTTTCTCTTCTCTCCATACATAAGGACCTTTCTAACTGTGCTATGTCCACATCAGTTCCCAACTGAGGCTCGGAGGTGGAACTGGTTAAGGGCATTAACATAACTTGTCAAGCAAGACAAGTCACTTGATGAAAGAAAAATAAAAATATAATAAATATAAAAATATAATATATAATATATAATATAATACTAATAATATACTAATCCTAATCCAAGTTCGTAAACCGAATTGAAAGTCTAAATCTCAATCCCCGGCAATGGTGCCAATTGATGTTTCACGATTCACCACACACGACTAGATTGCTAATTTCTTTGTTAAAGGTTGACGGGTTTGTTTTTCTTTCCTATGTGAACGTTCTCACTTGATTTTGCTTGATTAATGGATGACCGGTCGTTTCTCGGTATTCCTGGCGTGCGCCACCTTTTACTGGCATGCACCAACAATGACCAAGATCGAACTCTGGCACATGCCAATGCTCTTGGCGTGCCCTTTTCTTTGTTACGACTAAGCTGGTGCGCGCCAAGTGAGGCTAACGTGTGCCAACAATCAGTAATTGAGTTGTGGCGAATTTGCAATAAGAGTAAGTAAGGTTGTCGATCCACAGAGATTGAGGTTTTAGGCCTACTCTAGAGTTTACGTACTTGACTAGGATCAGATTATAAAGTTTGGTTGTTTAAACAAGTGATCTAAACACAAAAGCATAAGTTAAAAAGCTAATAAGTTCTAAAACAAAGATAGATATGTTATAAAACAGAATATAAACAACACAAATACTAAAAATGAGCATGGCACCTAAACCAGAAACATAACCATAAGTTTTAGAGAGTTTTAGTGTAAGCGATGTGGTTCGAGTGAATCGAAGGCATCCTCAACCACTCTTTCGTGTGCGATGAGTCTAAATTGCTACTTAACTAAGCTTAGAGGATCAGATATGTTCTTTTGACCCCACCAACCAACTAAACTAAGCTAAGCATCAACTATAAGCAACACTCAAAGAACAATCAGTAGGTCACCAAAGAGATTTCTCTCCTAGCAAGAGTACTAATCATCAAACCAACCTCTCCATCAATTCTATACCCTTTCAGTCTCAAGTTTTGACTAGCTACAAAGGCTTGGTGATCAAGCAAGTCTAAGCAATAGGATCAAGCACCTTGATAAGAACACATACATGAACATACACACCTCATACAATGGCTACATCAAAGGTAACAAGGCACCACACTCAAGTATTTACTCAAACATACTAATATATATAAACATAAACATAAACAAAAGAGAAAGGAATGGAAACTTATCAAGGTTCCAAGCTCCACTCTTCAAGTCCACGTTCTTCTAGCTAAAATTTACATCTTGTTGGTGGAACACTCTCACTTAGGTCAACAATATGAACCAAATGAGCCGAATGAGCCACCCTTTGTTTTTAGACCAAAAACTACCTAATATACTAACTAACTTAAGGAATAGTAAACTAAATATCTAATCTAACTTATCTAACAATTTGGACAACCTAAAATATCTAAAAAGTGGCTGCCAACTTTGTCCCCTTGCCTTCACAAAGCCTAAACCGCCTTAGTCAAGTCTTCCAATTTGTTTGGCCAACACTCA
>SOPF01018880.1:0-17453 GCA_012979155.1 Hypericum perforatum
GTCTGGTGATGAAATCACTGGAGCTATGATAAGAGCTTTCTTGAAAGCATCAAATGCCTTAAGGCAGTGCTCATCGAAGTTAAAAGACACATCCTTAACCAATAAATTTGTTAGAGGCTTTGCGATTAGAGAGAAGTTCTTGATGAATCTTCTATAAAATCCAGTATGACCCAGAAATGCTCTAACTCCTTTAACGGTGGTTGGTACATCCATTTTCTCTATCGCTTCAATTTTAGCTCTAACTACTTCCATACAAGCTCTAGAAATCTTGTGCCCAAGGACTATTCCTTCGTCTACCATAAAATGGCACTTTTCCCAATTGAGCACAAGATTCTTTTTCTCACATCTTTTCAATACTTTGTCTAGGTTATCAAGACAGTGATCAAATGAGTCCCCAAATATAGAGAAGTCATCCATGAAGATTTCCATAATCTTCTCGTTCATCTCCCAAAAGATAGACTCCATGCAACGTTGAAACGTTGCTGGGGCACAACATAATCCAAAAGGCATTTTGTGATATGTAAAAATACCGAACGGATAGGTGAAAGATGTCTTCTCTTGATCTCTGGGGTATATTACAATTTGGTTGTACCTAGAGTAACCGTCCAAAAAGCAATAATAAGAATATCCCGCTATCCTTTCTAACATTTGATCTGTAAATGGGAGTGGAAAGTGATCTTTACGTGTAGCGTCATTTAATTTTCAATAATTAATGCATACTCTCTAGCTGGTTACAGTTCTTATCGGAATGAGTTCCCCTTCTTCGTTTATCACAACTATCATTCCCCCTTTTTTGGGAACGTAATGTATAGGGCTACCCACTCGCTATTCGAAATAGGATAAATGATTTTGGCTTCAAGGAGTTTAACCACTTCCATCTTTACAACCTCCTTCATGCTAGGATTTAGTCTCCTTTATCAGTCTAATCTTGGCCTCGCTCCATCCTCCATATGAATGTGGTGCATCATAATTTCTGGGCTTATACCCTTGATATCGTATATTTTCCAAGCAATGGCTTTAATCCGTTTGTTCACAACTGTGAGCACTTTCTCTTCTTCTTCCTTAGTGAGCCTATTCGATATAATTATCGGTAATCTCCCTCCATCTATTAAGAAAGCATATCTCAGATGCAAGGGTAGCTCTTTCAGTTCTAAGAAAGGAGCCTTTACAATAGATGGTGGAGTTCGATATTTTAAGTGAATTTTCAGCTCCTCAAGTAGACCATTCTTATCAATTCTCTCCTCAACTTCTTCCACAGGATCCTCTATGACTCTCTCTAGATTTTTTTCTTCAATCCTAGAGATGTTCTCCTTGCAGAACTCGAGGATACACTCATCTACCACATCAATTTTCATGCACATCCCTTCATCAAGTGGATGGCACATAACACTTGTCATGTTAAACTCAACCTTCTCGTCTCCAATTCTAAGTACCAATTTGCCATTATGCATATCCACCAATGCATGTGCAGTGTTAAGGAATAGTCTGCCATGAATTAGTGGATAGTTTTTATCCTCCAAGAAATTCAGAACCACAAAGTCAACTAGAAAGATGAACTTGTCAATCTTAACCAGGACATCCTCAACCACACCGAATAGTTTTTTAATTGTTTGGTCAGCTAATTGGAGAAGCGTAGAAGTTGGTTTAACTTCATACAAACCTAGTTTTTGAAATGTAGACAAAGGCATCAAGTTGATACTTGCGCCTAAATCATAAAGACATTTAGGAAACTCAGTTTCACCAATGAAACAGGGAATTTTAAAACTCCCCAGATCTTTTTGCTTCATTAGAAGATTCTTTGAGATTAGAGAGCTACAACTAGCTTTAAGGGTAATCGTCTCTCTATCCTCCCATTTTCTCTTCTTGGTGACGAGTTCCTTTACAAATTTGGCATAGTGTGGGACTTGATCTAACATCTCTAGAAAAGAGACGCTAATCTGAACGTTCTTCATTTTCTCCATGAATCGGAGAAATTTTTCATCCATCCCAGACTTTCTTTTTACCCTCTGAGGATTTAGAATGGGTACAATCGGTGGTGGTGGTACATAAACTTCTTCCTTCTCTGCAAATTCTTCTTGCGGATCCTTATCCTTCAGAATTTCTTTCTCCTTATCTTTTTCTGGTCTCACCACATCACTCTCCTTAGCTTTCTCTATGCCTTTTTGAGAAGCTAACTCTTTCCCACTTCTTAGGGTGATTGCATTAACTTGGCCTCGAAGATTTACTTCAGTAGAACTTGGGAGAGAGCCAAATGCTCTATGTGCATTTGTCTTTACAATTTCCCCAAGTTGTTTTTCCATGTTACGCATAGCAATAGCTTGCCCTTTAAGAAACTGTTCTAAGTTGTTCTGCCTTGCTTCCTGGGTCGCTAATGCTTTCAAGATTTGACTTTAGTTGTTGGATGAGTCTCCAGTTTGTTGGATGAACTTCTCAACTTTGTCAAATCTTTCCTCAAGGGCCATCATTCTTTCTCCCAAGAACCCACGTGGTTGAAAACCAGGTGGTGGTCCTTGTTGCGAGACACGTAGTGGCATTCCTTCATCAGGAATGATTGCCATACTGTCTTTGTTGTTTCTATCTTTCCATAAGAAATTAGGGTAGTTTCTCCAACCAAGATTATACATTGAGGAATAAGGGTTGTTACCTATTCGGTTTCCTCCTTTTCCTTGACCACTAACAAAGTTGACCTATCCTAAAGGTTGGTTAATCATTGCACATTGACTAATTTTGTGGCCAGAGTTACCACAGGCTTCGCAATGCTGTTGTAAAGCAACAGCATCAACCTTGTTTAGGGTCAAATCACGCAACTGCTTTGCCATCAAGTCAAGTTACACTTGAAAACACGAGGACACATTTAAGTCTATAATTCCTCTTCTCTCACTTCGCTCAGTTACCTCCCTTAACTCTCTAATGGGTTGTCTTTTTCTCTCATTTGTGATTATCCTGTTGGTCGCTGCCAGCTCTTCCAGAATATTATGGGCTTTATGCCTTTTCTTTCTCAGGAAGTTTCCATTGGACGCTGAATCAATGTTTCCCATAGTTGTCAGCGACAGGCTAAAATAAAAATTCTTAAGAAGTGACTCCTCAGACAATCTATGGTGCGGGTATTTTCGTTGCAATTCCTTAAATCTCTCCCAAGTTTCACTCAAAGACTCTCCTTCATATTGTTCAAAGTTTGTAATATGCTTTACGAGCTTGTTAGTCTATGAGTAGGGGAAATATTTGTCAAGGAAAGCATTTGCTAATTGCTCCCATGTGGTTATTAGAGTACCCTTAAGTTGTTTATACCAAAGTTTAGCCTTATCCTTTAACGTATAAGAAAACATTCTAATCTTAACAGCATCATCTAACGCTCCAGGATACTTAAAATTATTAGCTAGTTCCATGAAGTTCCCCAGGTGTTCATTGGGATCTTCATTAGGTAAACCATAGAATTGACCTGAAGCTTGAAGCATATGAATAACGGCGGGATTAATTTCGAAGTGATTAGCTTCAACAGCTGGCCATTGGATTCCAATTTTTGCTCCTTCGTATGTCAGTTTCCTATGGTCCATTAGAGAATGCCTAGGGGCATGTACTCCAGCCCCTTGACCCTCTTGCCTTTTTTTTTCTTTTTCTCGTCTCTCTCTACGCAATGATCTTTCTAACCGCATTATTTCTTCTTTAATCTCCAATGGAGAAATATTGGTTGAACGGGTTAATGGCATGCATGTAACTTGTCAAGCAAGACAAGTTACTTGGTCAAGAAGTAAACAAAAAATAATGAAAAATAAAAATAAAATAAGATAAATAAAAAATAAAAATATACTAATATATATACTGATCCAAGTTCGTAAACCGAATTGAGAATCTAAGACTCAATCCCCAGCAACGGCACCAATTTGTTCCATGGGTCAGATGCACGCATAGCATCATGAACCTTCTACTGTAACCCTACCTAATATTGGATGATCGGTCGTCTGTTTGGTCTTTCTGGCATGTGCCAGTAATGGGTGGCGTGTGCCACCCTTAGACCAGCCTGAAGCTCTAGCACACGCCAACAATACCTGGCGTGCTAAAACTTCATGGACTCACAAACCTGGCGTGCGCCAACAAGGGTGGCGTGTGCTAGCTTAGCAGCAGAGTTGCAGTAGTTTGCAAATAAGAGTAAGTAGGGTTGCCGATCCATCGAGATTGAGTTGTTAGGCCTACTCTAAGGTTTACTTACTTAATTAGGATTAGATTATGAAGTTTGTAGTTGAACACTTGTGATCTAAACTCTAAAGATTGGAAATAAAGATCATATCAACTAACATAAGCAAAGTTTGTTTATAAAATAGAATACTAACAATTAATAAGCTAATAATGAGCAAGGTGCCTAAACCAACAATATAACCATAAGATAAAGAGGGGTCTGAGTGTATGTGATGTGGTCTGAGTGAATTGAAGGCAACCTCAACCATACCTTCGTGCACGATGAATCTAAATTACTACTTAACCTAGCTTAGAAGATCAGATATGTTCTTTCGACCATACCAACCAACTAACCTAAGTTAAACATCAAATATAAGCTCCACTCTAAGGACAATCAGTAGGTTACCAAGGAGATTTCTCTCCTAGCAAGAGTACTAATCATCGAACCAACCTATCCATCAATTCTATCTCCTTTCGGTCTCAAGTTTTGACTAGCTACTAAGGCTTGGTGATCAAGCAAGTCTACGCAATAGGATCAAGCACGTTGATAAGAACACATATAAGAACATACACAACTCTTATCAAGGGCTATATCAAAGGTAACAAAGGGCTACATCAAAGGTAACAAGGCACCAAACTCATACAACTACTCAAACATACTTATATTCAATATAATAAACATAAACATAGACATAGACAAAAGAGAGAAAGGAATCAAAACTTATCAAGATTCAAAGCTCCACTGTTCAAGTCCACGTTCTTCTAAGTAAAAGTAAATATTTACATCTGGTTTTGTGGACACAATCTTGCTTTTGTCACAATTGTGCCACCCTTTGGTTTTTAAGACAAAGACTACCTAATATACTAACTAACTAAAGGAATAGTAGACTAAATATCAAATCTAACTTATCTAATAACTTATCCAACCTAAAAATATCCTATAAGTGCCTGCCAAACTTGTCCCCTTGCCTTCACAAAGTTTAAGCCGCCCTTGTCACTTCACCGTTTTGTTTGTCCAACACTCAGCTTTATTTTACTTCTATCCGTCTGGTCTAGCGTATGCCATGTGCACCTGACGTGTGCCAGCCTTTGCGAATTTTCTTCTCCAAGTGAAAATAGTTGTCTGAGTGATCTGTCATTTGGATAACGGCTACATGGCGTGCGCCATAAAGGACTGGCATGCGCTAGAAGACCGTGCATTGCATTCCTTGGCTTCGTGACTTCCCTCTCATCCGTGGCTTTGCATGTGCGCTCGATCATCCTTCACTTCTCCTCGAATAGGCTCCTAAAAACTAGCAAACTTAATGAAAAATGATAAAATCAACATAAAGACACAATGAAGAAAAACTAACACTAAGACAACTAAAACATAACTAAATCAACCTAAAACACTAAGAATGAAATGCTAAAAGGGTACGAATAATGAGTGTTTTTGACACTCATCACCTTGCAAAGTTTTTGAAGATGTCCCAGTAGACCACACAGGAAGCGCAATTCCAGTAGCCTCTCATAACGATATTTAATCATCTTGTCTAGAAGTGCTTCCCTTTGGAGGTTGAAACCTTTCAGCAATGTTTTCAAGATATTCACATTGACTTTTATTCTTAGCAGTAGGAGGTTAAGAGGGTTACCTTCTTTGGTATGCTCACCATCCACGAGTCCTTTAAACTAATTTCTGATGGCCTCTGCTATTTCACTTGAAATAAAGTTTGGTGGAAGACCACAAACTTGGATCCAGAAGGGCGTAACTGCAAAGATAACCTATGATCACTGAAGGTTTGGATTCCAATCTTGGATCATCAGGTGGAACCCTGCCACTGACCAGGGTGTTCCCTCCAAAATCCTCTCTTTGGTCTCCAACTTCTTGAACACTATAGAGAAGATGTTAGCCTGTAGCTATTTCACAACTAGCACCTCCTACTCCAGTCCCCGTGACCAGTATAGACTACTGGCCTTGATAGAAGGAGGGTGAAATGTCTTCCATGAAAGCAATTTACTAATGAGGGTAAGATTACTAGGTTAGTCCTGGTTGAGCTAGTTTGGTTTGAGTTTTAAAGATAACATGGTTGCTAAGACGAGCAAGGATGAAATGCACAGATAACTGAAGTTACATTGGATTCATGATCCGCCAGAGCTCCAAGAGAAAATTCCTAGAAGAAAGGTCAGTAAGGAGGCAAGGTTCTCTCTCTAGGAGGGAGAAAGGGGTGTTCTCAAAAGGGAGAAAGTCCATATCTATCATTTTAGGGACACAATATATGATTCATTCAAGAGGTATATAAGACTATTTTCACTAGAACAAGAAAAAATAAGATAGACACTCTGAAAATCGAAAGAGGAAAGAGGAAGAAGCTAGGAGGAGAAAGAAGAACAAACAGGCAGGTTGAGAAAGAACCTCTTGGTAAGTGATCTTAGGCTCTAAATTAGACTTTATAATTGTCAACAAAGTTGTAGAGGACAGAAAATCCTATTTGTGGTATATTTACTTTGTTGATTTGATGAAGTATTGAATTCAGGAGGTTCGTTTTATGTTGGCTTTGTTAACTGAGCCTCGGATTTGAGTAGGTTAAAGGAGAAATGTCTTTGTGACTTGATTATGTTGAGAGATGGGTTGATTTTTGGATATGATGTGATAAAGGACAAACAAAGGAGTCCTATTTCGGTAGTTTTGTGGGTTGGTGATGATGTTAAAGTAAGGATATGTGATTATGTGAGTATGTTGATGGAGATGTGTCGAAGTGAGGATAGAATTATTAAAAGGAGGTTACTTGGTTGGTTTTAATTGCATATTTAGAATGAGTAGGGGCTGTCATGAACTCTTTTAAGCATGATAATAGTTCTTGAAGTATAGCATGGTTATGTAGTGTTTATATGTTCTTAGGAAGTGGACAACCGACGAGCCAAATCGTATAAGGACATATAAGGCTTACGATCTTGGAGGAGGTTAAAGTGAGTGGATAATGGGTTCATGAAAATCATTATTTTCATTTGCTATCTATATTCTTTGTTATTTTAAAACTAGAAAGTGAATAAGCTATCCCTTGTATCTTAGAGCTATTCCATTGATTACCCCGTCATTGATCCTATTTTGTCAAAAGACCTTCATTTGCATCTTATTCCTTGATATGGTTAATAATTATTCCTATCATTATCCCATATGGTTATGAGCCTTGTATGATGTTCACGTTTACCTTTATGTTTATGAGGTCTTTGGGACCGCATGTGGTATGCATTAATTCTTTGGGGCATATGCCATGTGTCTTGCTCTTTGGGAGCGTCTATGTGCATATGACTTATGTATATGTGGTATTTATGCTTGTGTAGCATTTATGCCTTATATTGCATTTATGCTTGTGTAGCATTTATGCCTTATGTTGCATTTATGCTTGTGTAGCATTTATGCCTTATGTTGCATTTATGCTTGTGTAGCATTTATCTTGTAACGTAATACTAGGCTCATGGCTCATAGCTCATACTTCATTATTCATGTTCCATATTACATATCTAAAATCTCTTAGCTTCCATATTATGTATTTTACGACCAAATATAATTATGTATTATGATTACATATGATACCAAATGTAACCCATTGGCATTCATTAACCTCATTACACGTATTATCTACTCACTGAGCTTGTCTTACCATTCCTTCTTATTCATTTTCCAGATCAGTAGTTGGAGACCTTAGAGAGCTTTATAGAGTCGTGGATGCTTACACACTTGAGGTCGAGCCAATGAGATGTATTTTGGCTATTTTGGACTAGTAGTATGTTTGATGTAGTGGATGATTTAGATTGTTGTATAGTTGTGAGTTTTGCAAGTGCATTTAGTTTCTTGTATAAGTATGTTATATTTAGGTTTACATTTATGAAGCTTGTAGAGATTTGATTGACATTAGTTTTAGTTGAATCATTGTGCCGGTCATGACCAATAGGTTACAGATCGAGACATTATGAATCCCTGAATTTAATCTTAGTAGATTTATTTAACATGGTTGGTTATTCTTACACTACGAATAATATTGTTGTCAATCCTAAATCCTAATGACAATATTCAAGCAAATGAAATGAAACAAAACAAAACAAAACAAAACAAAACAAAATAAAACAGAACAAAATGAAATGAAACATATGTCATCTTGTGCTAAGAATTAAGGTTGTCAATCTCAATCTAATAACACACAATATAGAAGAATCAAGTAATTAACAAATAAAAAGATTGAATGTAAAAATAAATCTTGTACTACAAGATATGAAAATACCTTGTTACTTGAGAATCTTGAATTGTTGACTACAATCCTTGTGAAAAAAAGTAAAGAACAAAAACTAGGGAAATAAAACTATGTCTAACGAATCCTGAATGATAGATGTCCAAAATTGCATCTAACCTTAAGCTTAAGGCCTCTGTATAGCCAAGCCAAAATGCCTAAATAAAATTCTAGGGTTTCAAATAAATTGGAAACCCTATAAAGCTCGCTGGGTCTTCTCATGGTTTTAGCTATTATATCTCCCCGACGGATGCTAGGGGTAGCAATGGTCACTAGGTCTCCTATAATACTCCTCCATTCTTTGTTAAGCCTCCCCATGGTTCTGTCAATTTTTTCTCTGCTCGCCTTTCTATCCAAATACCTATAAAATACAAGAAATGGACAGATATCCTAGTTCTCGACACGACATGATAATACAAACCAAAGATGAACAAAGCATGACACAAATAAACACAAAGCATGACTAAACACCTACTTGGACACGAAAAATTAAACTTATGTTTACACGCACATTGGTTACATAATGTCCTTATCATGTATATTTGGTAGTGAGATATATCCACATATATTGTGTAGAATGTGTGCCTAAATTAGGGTTGGTCATGAATTTTTGTTTGACCATTCCCGCTTGCTACATTCTTGATCAATTGAAGAATGGTTAAGTTGTCCTCTTCCTAATTGATGCCTCTATTCAAAAATCAACATCAATGCTTACTCTATCGCAAGCTCCGCATACTGAGAATCTACACTCTCCTCATTATATAGCCCAGAAGGGATGTATCCACAGTTGGCCTAGTTAGTGCCTTTTGATTGACTATTTCAATGCCATCCATTTAATGAAGACGACTTTGGTCCTTGGGTTTTCTAGTCTGATAGTTTGTAAAATTGACTCATCTTTACTAGGAATTTGCTCCTATATGTTATAACACTCTTATTCGACCAATGTTGCCATCTCAGCGATATGTTGCTGATCACCCATAATTTTTTGCTATAGCTAGGTGCTGCTATATTGGATATTTTCAAAATTTGTTGACGATCCATTAACCTCTGGAAAAAAACATTAATTGCAACATCAGAAGAGGATAGTAATTCATTAGACTTGGTGTGTTAAGAAACTGTTATTCAATCTTATTAACAATTGAATAAGTACAATGAATTTATATGCGATGAAGCTAAGCAACTAAGGATTATAATCTGAGAGAATAATCTAATTACAAGTAATTACAACTTAGGCAATTGAATATGTGCAAAGTAGGACATCAATTGAGCAGCTGCATAATGGTTGTGGGTGATTGATCTCTGAATTGAGCAACTGTTCTTGACAAGTAATTTCTACAATTGGATTGGGAGTTGTCTGTTAGCAATGAATCGTATCACAATTGCACTGATAGAGTCCTTAATTAGATAGATTGTGTCATCAATTAGAAGGACTATGACTTCAATTGAGTCCTATTGACTCCCAGAGTTGTTTGCTTTCCAATTCAGCTCGATTATAGTCTTAATTAACCTTGATCTAACTAAATTGGTTTCCATAATCATCAACACGCCCCCTCAAGTTAGGGGCAAATAGGTCATTCATACCTAGCTTGACAGCATGCACATCAAAGAGGGGTGAACTGAGGGCCTTATGAACATGTTCATGGTTTGATCTTTGCTATCTATGTGTCGTGTAATGATGGTGCCATCTTGAACTTTCTACTGGATACTGTGATAGTTGATCTTAATATATTTTGTGTGTTCGTGAAAGACTGGATTAGTGGCAATGTGGATTGCAGCCTTATTATCGTAGTATAATGGTATAAGTACCTGAACATGGAAATTAAGCTTAGTTAGTAAATTTTTAATCCATTTAATCTCTTGTAAAGTGACTGCCATGGCTCGATACTCAGCCTTCAAACTAGAGTAGGAAACAACATTTTGTTTTTTCAATGCCAAACCACCAGATTATCACCCATAAAGAGACAGTAACCCGATATAGAATGACGCTTATTTGGATAGCCTAAGTAGTCGGAATCTCTGTAGGCTACGATATTTAAGTGACCAGATTTGGTCATCAAAATCTCTGTAGGATGTGATACTGGGGCGCATAATTGTATGGTATAAGCTTACCCACCAATTTTTGGAATTAAGGAATGTGTGGATAGATCTTACCTTTGTGATTTAACACTTTGAGATACAATTCGAGAGGTGTTTTGTAGGGTCAAGACCTGAGTTTCTTGACCTCTTGAAGTAGATCTAGTGTGTATTTCCATTTATTCAAGAAAATCCCCTTAGATGAGTGAGCCAATATGACTATGAGGAAGTATTTTAATCAACTCAAGTCTTTGATATCAAATCGGGCATAAAGGTTAAGCTTCAATTGGTTGATTAATGAGGGATTATTGCCTGTAATTAAGATGTCATCAACATATACTAATAGAACGAGCTTACCAAGTAGGTAATTATGGATGAATAGGGACAAACTTACAATTAAATTCTATCAGATTTCTCCTTTTATAGAGAAAGCTGGGCAATGAGGGGCCGTCACGTGGCAAGTTATATGTGCACCACATGGCACGACAGATACACATTTCTACCAGTGGCAGCCACGTGATAGTGGACATGCATGTCCACCATGTGGTAGGCCATGTGGCATGCTGTCAAACATACAAGCCACGTGGCAAAGCTATGAGCGTGCTACCATGTGGCATCGCCATTTCTGGCAATAACTGCGTCAACTCTTGATTGTGCTATCATCGCTATGTCGACAATGACATAGACGCTAATGCAGCCAACTGACCATCCCTTTAACTTAGCCCACAGGCCTTATAGGCCCGGACCCAAACTCGCTCAGTGAGAAATGTTAGTTAGGCCTCAAGTCTAACAATCTCTCACTCATTCATCATCGATCTCGATCAACAATGTACAGATTTCAATTGTTAAAAGATTTTGTGCAAACAACACATGTATAGTACGTTTAGTCAAATTCAGAAGCAAAAACATATGCTATGTAAATAATAGTATCTCGACAACTCACATGTTAGAGTGGGCTATTGCCCTAGGACTCATATCACAATCCATTGTTCACACAATGATTTTAAACAATTATATTTATATTCACTATTATACTTTTCAATACAATTGGTGCACCTGAACTATGAATCTTGAAATATGATGGACATAGTTCCTTCTCCTTTAATAATATTCCTTTAATAGTGACACATTCTGCTTTTCTAGTCAGTCCTGCCAGGTCCAATTGCTATTTCATAATTTTTTCATGAACTTTCCAAGCTAGTAGCACTGAATCATTTTTCCAAAATATATTTAGGATCTTAAGGGCAAGTATCGGGAACCATAGTTTTCGAGAATTGGTCTCACAGTAGGCATTGTGAAATCAATGAACATTTTTATCTCATCTGAGGATCGAATAACACACATGATACTTATTCACGTGTTATGGTGTAGATTCTATTTTGTAAGAACACATGACTATTAACACCATACTAGAGCATTAGCCTCAGCTTAACTCTAGGATCTGAAGATAGACGGTATGATAGGTTCCACTTAATTCTTACCATATGGATTATAGAAAATCCAAATGCAGTAACTCATTACTACATCATATAACAAATCTCGCACTTTAGCAATACAACATTCTGCCATAGGACATGCACATCTAAATATCTAATGATTACCTTATCTTATTCATGAATCAACATATTTGACTCCTACTAAGGTAAATGCATGTGTGAGTGGGCTACTTTTCTTTTTTCCCATGTTCTCTAAGATGTTCATATTGTCAAAACAAAACTTCTTTATTTATAAATGAAACTATCTTAAAACCTAATGACTTAAACTATTACTCAAACACTTCTCAAGTTAATACTTTGGTCATAGAGTCTACAACTATATTTTGTATAGATATGTGTTTCATGTATAATTCTTTATGTTTTACTAAACTTCTAAAAAATAAAATTTAATATATATATGCTTAGCTCTGCTATGAAAACATCGATCCTTTGCATAAGCTGTAGCAGCCTCATTATCGTAGAACAAACTCACAGGATTTATAGAACTAATCAGGGAGATGTGGAGCTAGAATCTCTTCAACTATATTGCTTCTTGTGTAGTATGAGTTGAAGCTACATATTCTACTTCCATTGTCAAGAGGGACATGCAAGTCTGTTTCTTGCTACTCCACGAGATGGTTCCCCCTCCCAACAAGAAAATAAAGCTAGATGTAGACTTTTTCTTGTCCATGTCATAACCCCAATCAGCATCAGTGTATTTCCTTAGCATCAAGTCTCTACCTTGATTATAAAGTGAATATTCTCCAATAGTATTCAAATATTTCAAAATTTTCTTGACATACTTCTAATGAGTATTATCTAGATTCGACAGATATTTGATTACAATGCCAACTACATAGCAAATATCACGTCTTGTACACAACATTACCTACATCAGGCATCCAACTACATTGGCATAGAGAATCTTTTCCATATCTCCTAATTGTTTAGTAGTCTTTGGACGCATTTCCTTGCCTAAATTATGACCTTTCACTAATAGGACATACTTTGGATTACTGATGAGTGTGAAAACACTCATCTTTTGTGTGTGTTTTTAGAGTCTTTTTGTCTTTGTTTCTTTTGCTAGTATTGGAAATGCATGGTATTAGTGTGAATATCGTGCATTGTCCATTTTTGTGATGTCTTTTGAGTTTTATTGTATTTTCCTTGGTTTCATAGGTTTTGGAGTGCTAAATGGAGGTTTTGGATGCGCCATGCTTCATCGAACGCAATCGGGCTTACCGGGAAGGAAGGACAAACAACTACAGGCCGTGGACTTTTGACGGGGATTGCCCTCTGGTGACTAAAACGGCTATAACTTTTGCATACATAGTCCAATCGAGGCAAATGAGGTGGCGTTGGAAAGAAGACATCCTGAGCTACAACTTTGTTTTTGAGGGTCTTCGTCCATTTTGGAGTCTAAGAGGGTCAAAAACCGTTTTCAAAGTCGGAGTCCGAATCTGGCGATTTTTCACCCGAGTGGGCCGAAGTTGGAGGCAAACTTTGGGCCCAAGTTGAGTGCCTAGGCCCAAATTCCGTGGCAGCCACTTGAGGAAGAAATTAGATTTGACAAGGCTTATGACAAGTTAGATATTTTGGAAGATTTGTATTAAGACTTCTTTGTAAGAAAAACTTGAAGATTTGCTTGAGAGCTTTTGGAGAAAGAAGAACTTGAAGAACACTTCTTGAATTTTCTCTCCTCTTAACTCTTTCAATATTTTTATGTTTAATTTACTTATGTTAAATAAATTGTTTAGTTTGTTCATAGCTATGTGTGAGTAGTAGTTTTTTGGGTTTGGTGCTTATATGATTTCTAAGTAGCTAATGATCTAAAAGGGGGAGTTTTAATGCTTATTATTGTGTTCTAATCAATAACCTTAATGCTTGGTTTTGCTTGATCACCATTATCATGATTATGTTTGATTTAAATATTCGAGAGGAATTGAGATTGAATGATTGATCAGATGATTAACGACCTTATGATGAGAGATCCCATGAGAAATTAGTTATCCAAAGGGTTATGCATATAGTTGGTAATTGATATGACTAAATGAGTTTTTGGAGGCGAGAGCACATCTAACTCATTAAAATCGTGTCAAGAATCAATTTAGACTATTTATTGTGAGAGCATGAATATGTTGCGTTAGAAACACTCGGATCACAATTGAACTTTGTAGCCCCTTGTATCATTATGTTATTTGGATTGTTATAAGTACCTAGCCCATTTTCCTTAATTTGTTAGAATCGTTATAATTCGTAATCATGACTTGTGCCTTTGATTGAAGTTCTTAAATCGTGACATGTGATTTTGATTGAAGTGTATATTGTGTTTTGGAAATTGATTGTGTCTCTTATAGTTAGGTGTCAATTAGTTACACTTAGAATTAAGAGTCGTCATCACCAATATCCAAACCATTTAGTCCTAAACTAGTAGTCAAGTCGAGTTAGCGGCCTATAACTAAGTCCTTATGGGACGACATTCCTGTACTTATCTTTACTGCAAGGAAGGAGACACGCAAAGATCCTTCTCATCAATTAGCGCCGTTACCGGGGACTTGAGGAACAGATGTTGAGTTTAGCTTGAAAACTTGGATTAGGACATTATGTTTCTTAGGTTACGTTATGTTGCTTGGGTATAACTAGTGTTTGCATGCCCTTAACTCGATCCACAACCACTCCTCCTTTATTTCTTGACACAGACATAGCTAGGATAGAGAGGTTATTACGACGAGAAAGAAGAGCTAAGGAAAGGATGGAGAATCCGGCTCAACAAAGGGATGAGGCACCTAGAGATTGGGAGTTCAAAACCCACCAATACAAGCAAACAATTTTGAGATTAAGCTGGCTGTGATTCAAATGCTCCAAAACTCGGTCCAATTCTTTGGTTTACCGAGTGAGGATCCAAATGAACATATTTTGGATTTCTTGGAATTAGCCGATACCTTCAAGTATAATGGATTTTTCGAGGATGCTAAGAAGCTAAGGTTATTTCTATTTACTTTAAGGGACAAGGCGAAGCTGTGGTATAAGCAGTTGGTAAAGACACCAATTGCTACATGGGATGAGTTAGCAGATGCATTCCTAGAGAAGTATTTCCCCTTCTCAAAGACTAAGCAACTCGTTAAGAAGATTAATAACTTCCAACAATTCGAGAATGAATCATTGAGTGAAGCATGGGATTGGTTCAAGGAATTGCAAAAGAGTTGTCCACACCATTGTTTGTCGGAAGAGTCTTTACTCCAAACCTTTTACTATGGTCTTGAACCAACTATAATGGGGATGGTGGATTCAGCTTCTAATGGAAACTTCTTGAGGAAGGTTAAGGATGATGCCTATCATGTCCTAGAAGAGTTGTCCATTACAAACCGTTTAAGGACTAAGGATAGAGGAAAGAAACCAATTAAAGATCAAAAAGAAATAATAAACCTTGGTTATGAGGATAGTGTACCAGCTCAATTATCATTGGTGACAAAGAGAATGAATGAAATGAGTGCAAGTAAAGTCAAAATGGTTGAAGCGTCAATGCTTTGTGAGATTTGCGGCTATTTTGGCCATGAGATGGATCAATGCGCAATGATAAGCTCGCCAGTGGAGCAAGTACATTATGTTAGTGGCCAAGGCCAAGGAGCGAATAGAATGGGAAATAACCTGTATTCTTCCACCTATAACCCAGGATGGAGGAATCATCCCAACTTTTTGTGGAAAGGAGGAAATAGTGCAGATAACATGGCACTTATTCCTAATAAAGGACTTCCCCTACGTGTACTGCAAGGAGCACTGCCTGGTTTTCAACCACGTGCTTACTTGATGGATAGAATGGGAGCTATGGAAAAGAAGGTTGAGAAAATGGATAAGTTTATGCAAGAAGTTGGTGGAGTTGTTAGCCAACAAGGACAGATCCTAAATGCTATAAATCAGCAAGGATCTAGGCAAAACAACTTGGAGAAAATTCTTAAGGGACAAGCTACTGCTATGCATAACATGGAAATGCAACTTGGAGAGATAGCAAAAGTAAGTTCCCACCGACAATCCGGTTCTCTTCCTAGTTCAACAAAAATGAATCCTCGAGGAAATGTGAATGCAATTTCCTGGAGAAGTGGAAAGGAGTTAGCTTCTCAAGAAGTGAATGAGAAGGCTAAGGAGAGTGAGGTGGTGACTCTTAACAAAGATAAGGAAGAAAAAGAAGGGTCGAGAGAGAAGGTTCCGTATGAAGAAGTAGTTGCGGAAGAAGAAGTGTATGTGTCACCACCACCATATGTTCCTCCTTTACCCTATCCTCAAAGGGTTAAGAGGAAGAATGGGATGGACGATAAGTTTCTTTGATTTATGTCAAAAATGAAGAACGTCCAAATCAGTATCTCTTTCTTAGAGATGCTTGATCAAGTTCTGCACTACACCAAGTTTTTGAAGGAACTCATCACGAAAAAGTGAAAGTGGGATGATGGAGAGACGATTGTACGCACTGCTAAGTATAGCTCTCTCATCTCAAAGGATCTCCCAACAAAGTTGTAAGATTCGGGGAGTTTTACTATCCCTTGCTTTATCGGTGATATTGAGTTTCCTAAGTGCCTATGTGATTTGGGGGCAATCATTAATTTGATGCCGCTTTCCACTTTCAAGAAATTTGGTTTGTGCGAGGTGAAGAATACTTTGATGCTTCTCCAATTGGCCGATCAAAATATTAAGAAGCCATTTGGTGTTGTTAAGGATGTCCTCGTGAAGATTGATAAATTCATCTTTCTTGTGGACTTTGTGGTGCTAGATTTTGTAGAGGACAAGAGTTGTCCTCTAATTCTTGGAAGACATTTTCTCAATACCATGCGTACTCTGGTGGATGTTCACGATGGTAAATTGGTACTTCGGGTAAGGGAGGAGAAAGTAGAATTCACAATGACAAAGTTGATGTGCCATACTTTAGATGAAGGCACTTATATGAAGATTGATGTTTTGGACGAGTGTGTCCGTGATGTTGAGAAGGAGAGGGGAATTTAGAAGATTTTGTGGGGAAAGTGGATAACAAGGTCATCATGCGAGAGATGGAACTTAATTTGAAATATCGGACTCCACCTTTTATCATCAAGGCTCCTCTTTTGGAGTTGAAAGAGCTACCTTCTCATTTGAGGTATGCTTTCTTGAAAGAAGAAATGACATTACCGATTATCATTTCCAACAAACTCTCGAAGGAGGAAGAGGATAAGGTGCTTAAGATCGTGAACAAGCAGATTAATGCCATGGCTTGGCAAATATCTGATATCAAAGGGATTATTCCTAAGATAGTGATGCATTATATCCACATGGAAGAAGGAGCAAAGTCCAGGGTAGACCGGCAAAGGAGGTTGAACCCAAACATGAATGAAGTGGTGAAGAAGGAGGTGATTAAGCTCCTTGAGATAGGAATCATTTATCCGATATCGGATAGCAAGTGGGTGAGCCCAATACATTGTGTGCCAAAGAAAGGAGGGATGAC
>SOPF01018914.1:0-13785 GCA_012979155.1 Hypericum perforatum
AACTTCAAGATGGTAGACTCCAAGAAGGTCATCGACCAAGTGCAGAAGTTGTAGCTGATCTTTTACAAGATCCAAGTCAAAGGAATGTAACTCAACAAGTCCTTCCAAGTGGCTGTAATGATCGAGAAGCTTCCTTCTCTCTAGAAGGATTTCAAGAGCTACCTCAAGCACAAGAGGAAGGACATAAGCCTAGAAGACCTGATCGTAAGGCTTTGGATCGAGGAAGACAATCGAAAGTCCAAAGTCAAGCAAGGTAAGGCCACTTCTGAGACCATCGTGCACCTGACTAAGGGAAAATATGGCAAGAAGAGGAAGAAGTCTAGGGATAAGGAGGTGAAGCATGAGCCCAAGAAGAACAAGAACAAGAAGATCAAAGGTGATTACTACAACTATGAAAAATGCAGCCACATGGCTAAAGACTATAGCCAATCAAAGGACGCCCAAGGAAAGGCCAACCTAGCTGAAGACCCATTCGAGATGGATTTGTTAGTCGTGGTATTCGAGTCAACCTGGTAGATAATCCGAGAGAGTGGTTCATGGACACTAGAGCTACCTACTACGTCTGCTCAGAGAAGTAGGTATTCTCGAGCTATATCCCCATCAGCAGCCAAAAGTTGTTCATGGAAAACTCAACAACATCCAAGATCATTGGGATGGACAAACTTGTTCTAAAGCTGACCTCAGGAAGTGAGCTAACCCTCAAGAATGTGCTGCATGTCCCAAACATCAAGAACTTAGTTTCTGTCTCCTTGTTAAGCAAAGCTGGTTTGAAGCTTGTATTTGAGGCTATTAAATTTATAATGACCAAAGCAGGTCAATTTGTAGGCAAGGATTACCTAGAAAAGGGTATTTAAGATGAATGCATTAACTGTATACTGTACATTTGATGGTCAGAATAAAGTTAAAGCTTCTTCTTATTTGGTCGAGTGTTCTAATTTATGGCGTCGTAGATTAGAACACGTAAATTTAAACTTACTAAGAAAGTGAGTAAGTTTAAATTTATTACTGAATCTAGAGTTCAATCCTTTTGATAAATGTGAGGTATGTGTGGAGGCTAAAATGGCCAAAGCACCTTTCCATTCGGTGGAAAGAAGTACCATACCTTTAGAGTTAACTCATACAGATACTTGCGACATGAAACATGTGTAAACTAAAGGCAGGAAGAAATACTTCATCACGTTTATTGATGATTGTACGAGATATTATTACTTATATCTCCTAAAAGAAAAGATGAAGTTCTTGAAGCCTTTAAGAGGTATAAGAATGAGGTTGAAAATCAACTTTGTATAAAAATCAAAATGATCTGAAGTGATTGAGAAGGAGAATATATAGCTCTATTTGAGGAACTTTATCGAGAACACGATATTATCTATCAGACTACTACTCCATACTCACCTCAATTGAATGGCGTAGCTGAATGCAAAAATCGAATACTTAAGAAGATAATAAACGCTATGTTGATTAGCTTGGGCTTACCCCAGAACATGTGGGGGAAGCTGTGCTCTCAGCTACTGACATTATAAATAAGTTACCACACAAGAAAAGGGACAAAATCCCATACGAGCTATAGAAAAGAAGGAAACCTTCCTACAGTTACCTTAAAGTGTGGGTAAAGTATGGAGGTGCCTAGCAAAGGTCGTAGTACCTAAGCTGAAGCAAGTGAGGATAGGACCCAAGACCATTGATTGCATCTTTATCAGATATGCATAAAATAGTAGTGGTTATCGATTTCTGGTGCACAAATCAAATAACCCAGAAATAAATGTGCGAATGGTCATAGAATCAAGAAATACAATGTTCTTTGAGGATACTTTTCCTAATAAGGAAAGAAATGAAAGAAGTCCCAAGAAAAGAGCACATGAGACTATGCAAGGGTCAAGTCAGGAAGTTGATAAATTTAGACGTAACAAACAGACGAAGGTAGCCAAATTCTTTGGTCTATATTATCTAACCTATGCATTAGGAGATGAACCCAAGACAATCCAAGAGGCATTATCCAGTCCAGATGCTTCTCTCTGAAAGAAAGCTATCAATAGTGAGATAGAATCCTTATGCAAAATCACATGTGGAAAATTATGGATCTTCCACCAAGCTGCAAACCTCTAGGATGCAGGTGGATCCTGATAAGAAAATACAATAGATCAATCAACAAGTATAAAGCTTGATTGGTAGTTAAGGGGTTCAAACAGATTTGACACATACTCACTAGTCACAAGAATTATATCAATTAGAGTGCTCATAGCTAGTGTAGCTCTTTATAACCTCGAGATCTACCAGATAGATGTAAAAATAGCTTTCCTGAATGGATAACTAGAAGAGGAGATATATATGAAGCAACCTGAAGGGTTTGTGGTTACCAGTTAAGAGCATAAAGTATGCCAACTAGTCAAGTCAGTATATAGGCTCAAACAAACACCAAAATAGTGGCACAAAAAATTTGATAGGACGATGCTATCAAATAGCTTCATGATCAATAAGTGTGATAAATGTATTTATATTAAGGGCATACCTGAAGCTTACATAATTATATATCTCTACGTGGATGACTTGCTAATTATGGGAAGCAATAAAGAGGTTATTGTGAAAACTAAGAACATGTTAAAAGACTACTTTGACATGAAAGATATGGGTCTGGCAAATGTCAAACTAGGGATCAAGATCTCTAGGGAGACTGACAAAATTATCTTGGCGCAATCCCACTATGTGGAAAGCATGCTCAAGAAATTCAAAGCTTTTGACAAACCTCCGGTAGACTTGAATCTACAGTTAGCCAAAAATTGAGGAGACCTAATATCTCAACTGAGGATATAGTGATGCAAACTAGATATCAGATACAAAGGACTCCAAACTTATAAGTGGATATGTATTCACCATAGGAGAAGGAGCTGTGTCCTGGAAGTCTTCTAAATAAACGTGCATAGCTTGATCCACAATGGAGTCAGAGTTTATAGCACTAGACAAAACTGGGGAAGAAGGTGAATGGCTCAGAAACTTTGTAAAGGATATTCCTTGCTGGGGAAAACTAGTGCCTCTCGTATTAATACATTGTGATAGTATGTCTGCAATTGGGAGAGCACAATATATAATGTATAATGGTAAGTCTCGACATATCCATCAGAGACATAATATCATTAGACAATTGATCTCTAGTGGGGTAATCACTATTAGTTACGTAAAGTCCAAGGATAATATAGCTGATCCTATTATGAAAGTAATTAATAAAGTCAAATGTACAATGCAGTAAGGGAAATGGGATTAAAGTCCACACAATAAAGGACGTCTATAGTGGTAACTCAAACATGATGAGTGAAGATCCTATAAACTTGATTTAATGAGACAACTAAGTTATGGACGGTTCATCTAATCACTTAGAACCTATCTCATTCTCAGAAACCACCCAGGTATTGACCTGTAGAGGTGTGGCTAGGTTAAGCATTATACTTTTAATGATTTTTATACCTTGTTGAAGGTGGAGTATGGCAGAGTACTTCTAATAAGAGATGATGACCTATGTAAGTGTGAAGTAAGACTGCTTCAAATGGGAAAACACTTATGAATCCAAGATACAGTCCATGGCCGAAATGGACACAACGTGAGAACCTAAATATACTAGGGTTATTATTGTATAAATGTTATTATCTTGGTTTATGCCAAAAGCTGATAGTTCAAGACATCACGTTCACTAATCAGCGAGTAAATCTGATAACATATTACTAGAGAAGGTTCAAAGCTACAAGCTACCTATCTCGATGCAATAATAACACGTTAAAACTTTTGATTAAAGTCTGCATGCATTAGTCGTCATTCAAGTGGGAGATTGTTGGAAATGGGTGAATGAAGCCCATAAGCTCAAGTGAGGCTCAAACCCAAAAGCCCAAAAGTCAACTTAAGTGACGTAGAATATGTGTACCACATTAGAAAGTGCAAGGGAGATTTCCAAGGATATAAGGAATTTCCTCCCTTGCCATTGCACGTAGTTAACCATTCCCTAGGTTGACTCGTTGACTTGGTGAGGACGGTGCTGCACCGTCCGAGCACAGGCTCGAGGCCAGGAGCAAGTGCTTGAGTGCATTGACATGCATTTGGTACTTTGCACAATGCCATGTCTCAAGGAGCATTGAGGAGCTCTAAATATTTTGAAAATTTCTAGAGTAATCTGGAATCTAGACAGCAATGAGATGTGAGAGGAGGATAAGGCTTCCTGTCAGCCAATGATGAAGGGACACGAGGGCTAGATAAAGTAGTCAGACACCATCCGAAGAGATACGAAAGACCTGAAGCCTATCTAGACAGCATTTAAAGACTATAAATAGGCATGCGCTCCTCACTTTCATATCATCCAGCGACAAACATTTATAGCAAGTCATCTTTTTCTCTCCCCCATTCTTCACATAGACAAGAGTTTGAGTCTGAAAGTTTCAAGTATATAAGGGTTCACCCAAAAGTTTCAAGATATAGTGCAACGTTCTTGGAAATAGGCATGATGATGTGTCTTTTCGGAGTGGCCAATCCCCTGCCATTACCAGCCTATAAATAGGCATGCGCTCCTCACTTTCATATCATCCTAGCGACAAACATTTATAGCAAGTCATATTCTTCTCTCCCTCCGTTCTTCACATAGACAAGAGTTTGAGTCCGAAAGTTCCAGGTATATAAGAGTTCACCCAAAAGTTTCAAGATACAGTGCAATGTTCTTGGAAATGCCCGAATAGTTATTTTATCTTGGGGATGATTGATGTATCCCGTAGTGTACTGAAATATACGCAGTAATTTCTTCTTACGGAGAAAGTGTCTAACACTTGCCTCGACTATAGTCTGATCCTAATCAAATATATACCCTTCAACGATCAACATAAATTTATTACCATTTGCTCCTAAAATTAGATCTTTTTTTTCAAGAACTACCCTCAAATAAAATAAAAAAATGTTATACAAACAAACACAGAAATCCCACAAAACACCTGCTGACCAACAATCCTGGTAGTCAGGTGGGGCAGAAACCTCTCACCAGCTAACTAACAATCCTGGTAGTCTTGGGAGAGGAGTACAAACGAGTACCTCACAGCTAGCCAACAAGCCTGGTAGTGAGATGAGGTAAGAGGAAAGGGACTAATAAATACAAATCATACAGAAAAATCGACATGACCCATTCATTCAGAGTCCCTGAAAACCCAGGCTCAGTGCCTGGCACATCATCCACAGCAGGTCTCAGATGAAAAATATAAGGTCCTCCAGGGACAAACTTGTGGTAGGGCTGTCCTGACATATCGCGGCCTACCAACCCAGTGAGCGATGAAGGAAGATTCGGCCACCAGCCATCCTCTATGAGGTGTTTCAGAGCATTAGCGACAGAATTCCCCTCCCGGAAGATATGCGTGATGCGAATTAGCATCTGTGCTTGAATCTGTGTCATATAGAGCCAGCGGGAGCGCCATCTCCAAGGGACTACCGCCTGTGGGGTCAAGAATCTGGTGGAGACATACATGGAGTCAGTCTCAATCCACAGTCGGTGCCATCCATGCTCATGAGCTGCCTCCACCGCTAAGATAGCCGCAAAGAGCTCAGCCTCGAAAGCGAAACAGCTAAAGATGCTCTAGCTGAAACAATACATGACGAATCCTCTGCTAGTGCGAAATACCCTAGCAGATCGGCCCTGTCCCAGGGCCCCCAAAGAGCTACCATCCGTATTGCACTTGAGCCAATCCGGAAGGGGGTAGCGCCAAGTGACCTCGACGATATGCGGAGCCTGACCTGGCCTCAGTACAATACGAGGTCTCGTAGTAGTGACTGCTCATGTTCTGATGAGAAGCACCTCCATGTATCAAAGATCACCATCTCGCTGACCAACCTACGGAGTAGAACAATCAGGGTATCTAAGCTCTACCTTTGGTTACTGAAAATGCGCGCATTGCGCTCTGCCCACAAAAGCCAGCCGGCAGAAACTATAGCCACTCTCCACAGCCGATCCACTTGTGGGCTGAATCTCTATCATATCCTCTCAGAGATCAGCTCGTTGAGGCTCAAGAAAGGCCTCCACGTTACTCTAAAAATACCAAAGATGTACCACCAGAGGGCAGCAGCAATCGGGCAACTAACGAGTAAATGATCGAGGGACTCAGCGTCAGCCAGATACATATAGCACATGTTCGGGCCACTAAATCTCCTATGGAGCATGGCCTTGGTAGTAGGAAGGGCTCCTATAATAGCACGCCAGATAAAAGCAGATCACCTTGAGGGAATGGCAGCATCCCAGATCCAAGAACCCTAACGTACCTGAAGGCGACTGGGACGAAGGTGGTCGTAGGCAGCTCTAGAGGTCAGAATGCCATCACGTGCGTGGGCCCAGACGGTCCTGTCACTACCTGGAGGGCCCAGCTGGTAATGTCTGATGTCCTAGATAATGTTGGGGAAGGCTTGGTAAAATCGTCTATGGAAAACCCAAGGACCATCCTGCCAGCAGTCTGCCACCGTGGCAGTACACAAGTAATACAAGTGCTCAGGGAAACCCACCCGCTCAGCAATAATATAACCCAGCCAATTGTCCAACCAAAAATTGGTTGTAGAGTCCTTTCCCACAAGCACACGCGAAGACTGCCTAATATCCAGAAGACAGTTCCTCACCCCACGCATAATAGAAGAACGGACGTACCTCTGGGTAGTCATGCTTGTCATGTCAATAGTGTGATCTCTGATGCAGTCCAGATACTAGGATGACCCGTGGAGGATAGTCCAGGTGAGGTGGCTTAGGAATACTAGGTTCACCTATCTGATCAAACGGAGACCAAGACCTCCCTTCGCCTTCGGGGCGCATACCCTATCCCAGAACACCGGGCAGAAAGCCCAACCATGGATATCTCTAGTCCATATAAAGTTCCTCATGCATGAGTTTACCTAATCCATGAGCGAGACAGGCCACTAATAGATCATCATGGAGTGCGTCAATAAGCTGAGGATGACCGATTGTACAAGGCAAGCTCGACCAACCATGGAAAGTGAAGAACCCTTCCATCATTCGAACTTGCTAATGATGGTATCGGTGGTGGCCTGCAAATGAGATCAGCAAGGAGGACCGCAAAAAAGGGGGATACCCAGATAAGTGAATGGCAACTGACCTGGCGAAATCCCTAGGATGTCCAGGAGACCACTACGCTGTCGAGATATCAAGCTCTCAGTGAAATAAACCCGAGACTTCTCCGGGTTGTAGTGCTGGCCTAAAGCTGCTGCATAGTCCTGAAGTAGTCGAAGTAGAGTACGGCAGTTGGCCTTGGAGGCCTGGCCAAAGATGATCACGTCATTGGTGTAGAGCAGGTGTAAGGGGAAGCTAGTGCCTCTCCTAGATCGAAAACTCATAAAATCACCCCGTGTCTCAGCCCGCTGGAGAAGTCTGTTGAAGATCTCCTCAGCTGCCATAAATAATAGTGGGGATAATGGGTCCCCCTGTCGTACCCCCTGAGAACAGCTTAAATAACCTGTAGGGACCCCATAAACCAGGATCGATAGGCGTGTAGAGTGCAGAATACTGATAACCATATCGTTGAAAGCCCCGTCAAAGCCCCAAGCTCTAAGCACTGCAGTTAAAAACTCCCACCGTAGAGTATCAAAAGCCTTTCGTATATCCACTTTGATGGCTAAATTGCCACCGGTCCACTGCCGAGCAAGGTAAATGATACCCTCCGAAGCCAAAGCCATGCAGTCATATATCCTGCGACCTGGAATGAAACCGAACTAATAAAAAGAGAGTAGAGAGTCTAGGATTGTACCAAATTATGTAGCTAAGATCTTCGTCACGATCTTGTAAACAAAGTTACCCAACACAATGGGCCTGTAATCCTCGATCTGCCAAGCCTCAGAAATCTTTGGGATCAACACCACAAAGTTGGCATTAAGCCCAACTGGAAGACATCGTGAAAGGAAGAACTCTTACATAACCAGAATAACATCCGGGCCAACCACATCCTAAGAGGTCTGAAAGAAATGTCCCCCAAAGCCATCCGGACCTGGGGCACTATCTGGACTCATACCAAATACAGTGTGGCGTACCTCTTCCTGAGTGAGGATCCATGTCAACTCTGATTCTGATTGGCACTGACCCTGCTAGACAAAAGTGCCTCCAGTGGGCCCAAGGCAGTCAGGTCTAGGGGAGCGGCTGAGTCCGTGAACATTCGCTGATAGTAGGAAATGATGTGTTCATGGATCTGGTCGGGCTCCTTTGAAAGCTGGCCATCAATCATCATGGAGGAAATGCCCAGTCTGCTCCTACGAATCTGCACACTGCAATTGAAAAAGGAAGAGTTCCTATCCCCGTCGCATAGCCAGCTATCTTTGGATCTCTGTCTCAAGAAAGTACACTACTGCTCTAGTGCAATATTGTACTCCCTGAGAGCATCTGTCTCCTCAATAATCAGGTCATCCTGAGGCCCCTCAATCTCAATGTGACTCTGTACTTCTTCGATCCTGGACTTTGCCAAAATGAGATTCCGCCTGACGTCCCCAAAGACCTCCTTGTTCCAGGAGATCAATGCCCGCTTCAGACAACACAGCTTACCTGTAAGAGATGACATAGCAGTGTCACCTGCTGACTGAACTGGCCAAGTCCGTCTCACCAAGGCAAGAAAGTCTGCGTGAGTGGTCCACATTGTCTGAAATCTGAAGGGCTTTGGACCCTTAGAGATAGTGTTCTCTCTCAGCTTTAGGGTAATAGGCCTATGGTCCAAGGTGTTCCGGAGGAGTGCGCGACACTTTACTGAGTCCCATATGTCCATGAAGTCCGGAGAAGCAAGTGCACGATCCAGTCTAGACTCCATGTGTCTCTGCGTCCTCTTACTGGAAAACGTGTACTGAGCTCCCTTCTGCGGGATTTCCATAAGGCCTGCCACGCTGATGTATGCCTGAAACTCAAAGTAGAACTGGGCGACCGGGAGGGCCCTGCTCCTGCGCTCATGTGCTCCTAGGATGGCATTGAAGTTCTCGATCAACATCAACGGTCCTAGGGGTAAGGCGAGTAAGTCATCTCTGAGCTCCCTACGCCTGTAATAACGAACATGGGCATAGACAAAACTCAATATAATACTGTGCTGAAGATAAGAGGTCCTGAACACCACAACCTGTGAAGTACGAAGGATGATGTTTATGGGCTGAGAAACTAGCTGACTGGTGAGGACCCAAAGATTAGGAGCCCGCTCTCCTCTGTTTGTGGAGCCAACCAATCGAAAGCCCAAAGGTGTCCAGAATCTCTCGTGAGTGGAGTCAAAAGAAACCATCGGCTCTAAAATAGCCACCCAAGATGGCTTGTGGTGCATGTAATACTCTCGAAGCTGGGTACGGGCATGCGCAGACCCAATTCCCAAATATTCCAATAAAGAATATTTATAGGCCCTGCGGGGGCTGGTCAGTCTGCTTCGCGCCACGGGGGCACAAGTGGTAAGTCTGGCATGGTAGCGGGGATGTAGACTCCTGAGAACTCTCCCCTAACGCCTGTCCCCAAGTCTGCTCTCTAGCCATACACTCAATCTGGAATCTGTAGTCGGAGGTGTCATCCACCTTGAAAACCTATAAGTTTGTCTCGTAGACAATGGGGGTAGCCCCTTCCCTGAGGCCAAGGATATCGGCACCCACCTGTACAACCTTCTAGCTGGCGTGATCTGAGTAGGTGACTGTACCTGAAGGCTCTGTAGGTCCGTAGCATCTGCTATAGTCTGAATTTCTGCCGAAAAATCGGCATGACCCGCTCGTTTGGAGTCCCTAAAAAGCCCAGGCTCTGTGCCCGGCACATTAACCACAGCAGGTGTAATAGGTAAAGCAGTAACTAGGGGCTCCGTGCCCGTAGAAGTAGCAATACTTGTTTCCTCCGTTGGCTATACCTCATCAATCCCAGCCTACTCTACAAGCTCATCCAGCACGACAAATGCGTTGCCAGTCTACAGAGAAGCGCTAGTGTCTGTATCAGGTAGGGGAAAATAAGCTGTGTGGGATGGGCTGGCAGTGAAATATCATCCAGTGAGCCTCCAGCTACGATCCTGAGGAGCAGCTCTAGGGGCCTGCCTTCCCTCCTATGCCTCTGTAGGGGCCGTGTCTGTGACCTGCTTCTTCCTTCTGGCAGAAGGTCATCGTGTGCAAGAGTTGTGGGTGGTCCCCTGCGCCTTGCAGTAGGAGCAGACAGGGAGAGAGTCCTCGTACTGTACCTCCACCTCGATCACACCATCCTCTAGAAGCATGCTGACCTGGGTCGGTCGTGGCTTGTCAGCCTCTATCTCCACCAGGACCTGGATGCGTACACCATTTACCCTATTAAGGGCAGTAGTGTCTAGTCTGATAGGTCGCCCAATGCCTCGAGCCAGGTCGAACACAATCTCCAGAAAAATGTGTTGACATCTCAATCCAACCTGCCTGATCCAAGTCTGTGTGGTGGTCTTCTCATACCTCGCCAGTTTGAAGGACAGGACCCATGGCTGGAGAAAAAGTCTAGCAGACTGAAGCTTCCGGGAGTCAGTGGCCCAAATACGCGCCTTGTTAGCAGGCACGATGAACTGAAAGTAGGCCGACAGAGAGCATGTGCCATGCAAAGGTGCCCCAAAGGCGCGTAAGCTCCCCTCGCAAGGCAAAAAAAGTCATAGGCTTAGTACCTTTGGGGGTGACTAGTCTCCCAATGAAAGCTCAGGACCCAAACTCCCGAATAGCCCTAGAGGAGTTCTGGCCGATGACCAGAGTGGGCTTCCCATTAACCATAATAGGTTCAGGACCGGTACCTGAATAGGTCCAACCCCCAGGCTATGATCGTGCTAGGGCAGCGTAGGAGGGGCGCAGCTACTGAGGGGACTGGGCAAATGCCGTGACAGGCTGTGAGGCCTGTCCTGCCCGTGGTGGCTCTGGAGCTAGGCTAATCAGAGTGTGCTGAGTCTTCCCACCAGAGGTAGTGGCGACATCTCTAATCAGCTGTAAAGTGCTCTGGGGAAAATCAAAATAAGTGCACAGACTCAGTAAAAGGTCAGCAGGTGCAATAGAAGTGTTAGAGGTTGTAGCAAGGACAGTAACATCCCTGTCTCCGGGATTAGGTTCGTTCCGAGGCAGAAGCGAACAGGACCCCTGTAAAAGCTGACTGCAGATTCCCTCTGCAGCTGGGGCCTCCGTGAGAGGATTTGCATTCCAGGGACTGGAGTCACGAACAGCTAGTGAAACGTGAGGAGCAGTCGTTTGGGATTGTATAACTGCCTTGCCTTTGTCGCGCGCATTTTTTTTCTAGAAATTCGACATGACCTTTCTGCACAGGGACGATAGACTGACACAATAACATAATCAGTCTCAGCTAGCAAAAAGTGAGACGTAGGCTCAATGCCCTACCCAGTCTATACAACAGTGCAAGCAGGCAAGGTATATGTAGGAGTAATATAGGGAAGCGGGACATCCCTATCTCCGGGATCACAGCTTTTCGTTGGTGGAAAGTGAGTCTGAGATCCCAAGGCAGGCAGATCGCAGATATCCTCCATGACTGGGACCTCTATCGAGGAAGCCTCTCTCGATGTAATCTGGTACTACGGGTAGGGCTGCACTCGCACTTCGGCCCGATAGGTGGGCTCCATAGGGCCAAAAATGTGCGGGCTCAAGCCCGAGAGCCCCAAAGGGTCGGGACTAGACAAAGAGCCGTAGATTGCAGGTGGGCGAGGCGAGGCCAAAGGAATGGCCATGGGAAGTGTCATCGGGGCCAAAGGAGCTGCCCTCGGTCTGTTCGAGCTAGTCGTCAGGGGGAGGACCGTCGAGGATGATCGCCGGGCCAAGCCATGGGTCGTGGAAGCTGGCTTGAGCATCGAGGTGGGGCATGTAGGACCGAGGTGCTAGTGTAAGGGCCAGAGAGGCTGAGACGGCCATGGACAGCGGTGCGGGAGTTAGCCACGAGGGGGTAGCACGGGGAGGGCTGCCTGTGCACCGGGGAGGCGAGTGGAGGCTACCACTGTGTTCAGCCGAACCTGGGCGACGTGGCTAGCCGATCGGGAGCTGCCGATGTCGCTAGAGGAGGAGATAGGAGCCGGAATTGGGGAAAACCCTAGAAATTAGGCGTTTCCGATTCTGGCCATGGTAGGTTGATCGGAGGGCTTGGTTAGGACTGGGGAGGGGAGACCAACATCTTGGAGGTGGAGCTGGGGCGCAGCGAGGCCGTACACGGCAGCGGCGTCGTCTTCAAAGTCGCCGAAACTGGCCGACGTGGGGAGGGCAAATGGAGCAACTTCAGGAGTCGAGGCAAGCACCGATTGAATCGCCCAGAGCAGGAGAAGCTCCTGGGACGAGAGTTCTGGCACGGCGAGGTCAGGAGGTGCGCGGCGGCATTGAGGGGAATCGCAGCCACTGTAGATGCACAGATCGGGAGGCTCGGCGACGACAAACGGCAGCACGGGGAGCTTCGGGGAGGCCATAGGGAGGAGCGCCTCGATGAGGGGGTCGCCGATCTGGTGGTCGATCACGACGGCGGGGCCGTCATCGCCGGCGATCGGCGAAAAGGAAAAACGGTCAGGAAAAATCGGGGGCATCGGGTTTCCTATTCCGGGAAGGGAGGGTGGTCGTGTGACTAACCGATCTGACTGGCTCGACGAGGCGGAGCTGGTGGTGGTGTCCGTTTAGCCGGGCACGGCCGCACGCGGCGGCAGCCAACGAAAAGGTGGTCAGAGTCAGGAGAGCCAAAAAAATCCCCCAAAATTTTTTTTTTCCTCCCAATTATCTATTTTAGTCTTGTCATAAAATTAGATCTTGAACAAAGATAACTAAGAGAACATTAATTATTTAGGAGGTGGCATAAATCATTGGTATAAAATAAGATGGGAAGTGAGACAGGTTTTAAATATTGTTAAGCAAGCTGCTGTAAAATCGACAAATGTACAGGTTTAAGACTCACAATGATCCTTTGTTCTTAAAATTGTGGGTTGCTTATGGTAGCATGATAAAAATGTATGGTTTGAAGTAATTGAGCGCTAATTTGACAAATAACTCTTTCATGGATGGGTTGGCATTCAATTTTAATCTAAGGTTGAAGGTTTTGCTATGTACTTTTCAATTTGAGCGACATAAAATATTTTAAAGTAACAAAATTTTTGTGATAAATATTCTACTCAAACATGAGACAGTTTAATATTATTACTCGTTAATCAATATTAAGATGATTTCACCGTCTACTTTGACAAATAAAGCCAAGGCGGTTGTATTTCTAGATGACACGGGAAACGAGCACCAAATCTCAGCGGACGACCGGTTATAGGCGACGGGCGACATCCTCTCTTTCTTTGCTTTATCATACAGTCCTCTTTTCCAGATTCCAGAAACTTCACCTCCAATTCCCCAAACCTTCTCTTAAGAGATTAAGTGCGTGAATCTTCTCCACTCTTCCAACCTAAATTAATCGAATCGTGTCCCAATAGAAACCAACACATCGCGTTGGGCTCTCGGCCTAGGGTTTCCTTCCTCTTTCCGGTGTGGGTGTGTGAAATGAGAGAAGCCACGACGATGGAGCAAATGACGCTCCCCTCGCTCTTCGATCAAGCCCGCAAGATTCATCTTGCCGCCTCCGAGTTCTCTGTTGACCAGGTTTTCCCCGTCCTTTTTTTTGTTACCTTAAAAAAAATTATATGGACGATGTCCAGTTGTTTAATCGGAAGGAGTTGCTCGAATAGGAAACGGTGCATAAAGGATGCGAGGTGCTGGGGAAGTGCGAGGAGATGATAAGCAAGCTGGGGTTGTTCTCCTCAAACGAGACGAAAGACAACATGAGCACCCCTAACCTCAAGTATATTCTGGTACTTCCTC